>CM055270.1:98261189-98414068 GCA_029237695.1 Conchocele bisecta
GGTTCCCGACAACGATATCCCCACGACACCAGCCGTCACGGAGCTTCGCAGAGACCGAACGAAGCCGTGGCATTTCATGCACGGATCGATGTCAATCTCTGCGAGTCCAATATTTTGTTATCAGACGGTGCACGCTCTATATATGTACATGGATATATATACAAGTACGTCTATGCATATATGTAAAATCCCACCACTCACCCTATTGTTGCAGTTTGATTAAAATACCAGAAGTAGTCTGGCTTGAGTGGTCAGAAGGCAGGCCAACAATAATGCGTGCAAGAAGAGTCCGTCCGTCACCGACTAAACAGGCTTCGTCAGTGAAGCGAGTTCCACCGGTACCAGACCAATTGTTGACCCTTCCTCTTTCCACTCATTACCCTTACCACTACTACTAAATATAATCTACTAAGTCTAGTCTAACATAGTACATAATAGCATATCGGGATTGTGGTGGGTAGAATTCCGTACACTCGTTGGGTGGGATTACTTGTATGTTAATTTTGGATTCATGTGTTAGCCCACACGAGCCTGTACATATCGTCTCGTTAATTTCCCAGTACTAATCCTCGATAAGGCAGTCCATACGCAAAGAAACTTTCCTGGGCCAGTTCCGATCGAGTACATACCCATTGGGTGGGATTACTTGTATGTTAGTTTTAGCTATGGTTATGCTAGAATGGCCTTCGCAGCCGCAAGCGGACGGGATTCCCAAGTGGCGGCCAGCCATACGCTGACACCGCCCCCCGCGGCCCCGTCCCCATACGGTCCGTTCGGGAGTTAATACAGTGTCCACCCAGGGGGCGGCAGCTCGCAGGATATCGTTAAAATGATCTAGGGTTTGCTATTTGTTTGACGCCAGCCGTCAGTCAAAGGCATTGGCGTTCGGAGCTACCCGATTCAGTTGTGCTAACCACTCGTCCGACCGGGAACCACATTAACTGTTTGAGTTTGATGGGTCTGTATGATTAATGATTGTAATAGTTGGTTGTTTGGGTTGATTGCCTCGTGATCAATGATAACCGCAGGTACTACCATTATGGAAGAAATATAGGTGCAGTTATATTGTACTTATTTGATTGCATCGCATATCGTGTCGTTATTTTACTTTCCTTGTTGCAAGTCAACTCGGTATTGTTATGAGACCAGTGGCACCAGTGAGCAGACTAAAGGTGAGAATTGTTGTAGCATTGGATGCAGGCAGCACCCGGCTGCCACCATTGATCAAATATTAATTCTAGTATTATTATTAGGTGCAAGCATCTAGCAGGCAGACGAGCAGCATAGTATGCAACAGTCCTCTTGTTGCCGGAGAAACATGTATCCCCGACACAAGTGATGTTGCTCGTCATTCGACTATTCACTCTAGAATGAGTAACGCCTCCCGGCCGAGTGTACGGACGTCTATTGACATGTTTAAAGATTATATTAGATTGGTAAATCCTGAAAATATTTACAGCAATTTTCAGATATGGGATGGAGACAATGGGGCCCAGTGTTACGGACGTAACCTAGCTCGACCACTCCATCGGGTTTTTAATGTGTTTCTATCCATGATGATGCTTGCATTTAACGGCCACACTGGCTCTAATGACCTTGTACGCCGTCCGCAAAAGGCGGTTTTTTTATTAGTACATGTTATGCATATTATCTCTGTGTTTAGAGTGTTGGAGTGGTGAGTGGCGAGCGCCCCCTATCCTAACTCCGGCAGGCCGATGTGACGGTCACACCACAGGGTGTAACCACCAACCTTGGCCCACCAGAGCTTCGGACGGGGCCGCTGCCCTCACCGTCTGTGTGTTGGAGTGGTGAGTGGCGAGCGCTCCCTATCCTAACTCCGGCAGGCCGATGTGACGGTCACACCACGGGGTGTAACCACCAACCTTGGCCCACCAGAGCTTCGGACAGGGCCGCTGCCCTCACCGTCTGTGTGTTTAGAGTGTTGGGGTGGTGAGTGGCGAGCGCCCCCTATCCCAACTCCGGCAGGCCGATGTGACGGTCACACCACGGGGTGTAACCATCAACCTTGGCCCACCAGAGTTTCAGACAGGGTCGCTGGCCCCCCCCCCCCCCCCCCCCCACCCCCGTCTGTGTGTTGAATTGATTTTGCATACAATATGTTATTTTATATTTCCAGTGACCTGTGACCGGCGGCCATTATGAAGTGTTTCTATCCACGATACCGGCGTATAACTGTTTGCATGAGTTGTATTTTAAAATAAAATCATTATATCATTTATTTTTGACAGCTTTTAATTTTAGTGGAGCAACGGTGTCATGTTTATATTTTATTCCAATAACCTGTCGCCTTAATGTATTTTAGTACAGCTAAATGTATTTCATTTTCGCATTCTTTAGGGGGGAATATTAAATTATATGGAGATGATATAACATTATTTTTTAAGCAGACAGCGGCTAGATCTTCTCTTGCTAATTCATGCGCTGGGCAGAAGAAGAAATAGTGGTCCAGTTCTTCTATTTCATCTTCGTCGCACTGACTACAATTCAAATCTACATCAATATCGCTGCCCTGTGGATGAAGATTTGCCTTTATACCGTTTCTACCTAGTCTGAGTCGTGTTATTATTTTATCTGACATTCTATCCTTGCTGTATTGTTTACATTTATTTGGTATGGTAGGCACCATGACATAATGTCTAGTTAAGTGCTTTATATCTCTGTACCATTCATCCTTCACTTGTTGTCTTAATTCATATGCATTGATACAGTATAATTATATATTTCCAAAACATAAAGACACGGGTGGATGGTGTTGGCTGAATGGGACGGTACGGAGGCTAACATATATGTACATTACTTTACTTAATAGGGTACAATTAATGTGTCAAAATCATGTTTTTGGATCTTGAAGCAATTAATAACTTGAATAAATAATTAAGTTATAGTTTTTGAGCAGTACAGCACACATTATCAATGAAAAAAAATAAAAGGTCAAAATTTAAATTACTATTTTATTCCTCTTTTAGACTATATTTTCTTATTTTATTCCTATTTTTTCACCGTCTGAATTCCCATTTTCCTTTTTATTTTTGGACCAACCCCTCACTTGACGGCCTGCCAATGTCAAGGTCAAATAACTCTGAAATTGCACATAGATTTGACTACGTTTCTCCATTCTCTTATAACTTCTTTACTGTACGAATGATTGGTTTCAAATTGAATTTGCATGTTTATGATCCAACCACCACAGCGATTGGATACATGCCATTGGCAGCTTTAGTGTTGTATTCAGCAACAATAGTGCTACCACAGGAAGGGATAGATTGTGGCCTAGGGGTTAGAACACCTGACTTCCAATCCGGAGGTTGTAGGTTCAAACTTCGCCTTGAGCATCAAAATACTTTAACAGTATTTCCATTCCACTGGTCTGTCGGATGAGACTTTAAAGTATGGTCACGTCTATATGACCTTAGCTGTTGCTGAGACGTTAAAATTTTCACTTTTCTACCACAGGACCAGTAAATATATGCCAGTGGTCTCCCTGGCTAGTGGAAAAAAAATGTTTTGTATCCAAAGAGTATTATACCCCATATTTCAAATTCAATGCATATTTTTACAAATGTATAATTGATTTTCTTCTTGTTAATTATGGAACAAATGATAAAAAAATAAATCAAATTGAAAACTTCACTTATTTGAGCTGCAAAAAGCCCATTTGCATTTTGCACCTCAACTAAGTAAATTTTAATCTTTATTACAGTAAATCTATTTTCACTAGTCAAATTTAAAATCAATGCGTATTTTCGCATTGCTGTGAGTATTTTTTACTCTGCTAAATAAGTGCGTAATATATGCCAATACGCACCTTATCTGGAGCTCTGCAATTGTCACAAAATCCCATGTTGCTGGTGCATAAAGTATGCAAGTAGTGATTCACATGATTCAGATAAGAAACCTACTTCCGTTTTGAGAAGTTCAAATTTCAAGATTTTAATATGGCATGTTTTTATGTTGCTTACATGTACTTGTCGGACCAAATTCCTACTGGTCCTGCTGGCTAGTACATGTAAATCTGTAAATTTTCAGACGTGCAACATATGTTGATTATTTTATTTCCATTTCTTTTTCCACTACCTGGGGTATGTGGGTAAATATGACGCCTTGTTGGTAACATATTTATACCTCTGACATACATTGTACAAAGTCAAACGGAGATAAATTACCAAACAATATAACTTTTATGTGGATAATACAATTGTACTATGTCTTGCATACATGGAGAAAATTTGACGCTTCTGCCAATTCTTGCTCCAACATGTCCCAGGGATCAACATGTCCCACTGGGTCACTTTTGACAATCCTGCTGGATATTGCGTGTTGATTTTCCACAAAACGGATGGACTGCAATCCAGATGTTCGCCGCATGACCTACATGTACATGTAGGTGTTTACGCAACGATAAACGTACTCAATGTCAGTAAATATTTTATATATTACAACAATGTTTCCATGTTCATGCTACATGTATATCTATATTATATTGACAGACTTCAGACCAATTGTGCACAGTGGGAGAAGAGGAGCGCCCCAGTTGGACGTCCAGCGTGATCACTTGGAGAGACTGCTCCTTCAGGGTTACACCGCTTCAGCCATTGCCCGAGAGGGTCTTCTGGGTGCTCGTGTTCATAGGTACTTTCATTTTTGTTCCTTGGATGGTTGGTTGGGCTAATTTCAACGATGGGATTCATCCTTCTCTGAATACCGATATCCTTGGTTTGGCCCTCCGGTTAGGTACTGTCATTTCGGCTAATTCTGTACATCGGCTAATGCACAATTCACGTCAAATATTGCATTGCGTACGTCGTAATAAAATGTGTGGATTTCGGAATAAACAAGCTGATTAATTGCTACACTGTGGCACAATTTTATCACCTTCCAATAGTTTGGTAAAAAGATATCCCGAATATAGTCAAAATGTGTAAAATCATTTGGCCTGTTGATGAAAATCTGTCTTATTTACTAAATTAAATGTTCAACAAAGAAACTAACCTGTCATGATGTCACTGGATCATTCTGCTTCAAGTTTAATACCAATTTTGCTATGCTGATCCAGTATGCTGTTCACAATTTTGTTGAAAAAAATGTGAAGTTGCAATCCACATGTCAGTTTACGCCACTTTATACCGACGTCAGAACATTATGACATTTTACCTGCACAGACGTATATATATTCTGTAGATATGACATTTTCTGGCAAAATAAATATTTATTCACCATTACCCCAGTTATTGATTGGCATTATTATACATTTTATATCAGGGGTGATAACAGTGTTTGCTTAAAATGTTAACGGACATTACTATTTATTGTTGGTATTTTTTTTTTATGTGCAATGATCATACTATAAATCAGAAAATATTATTTTTTCAGGTGACACATTTAATTAGTATAAATAATTAAAAAAAAATCATCAGCCTCATTTGCATATGAATATAGCCTGATACCACAGCTAGTCACTATCAGTCAAACAAGCAAACAAAATGATTATATCTGTATGGCGGGCACTCGTAAATCTTAGAACTGTTAGAATAGTGACTACATGTAATTATACACTTATTTAATTCCTATAAAGAACAGTTTGTGCCTACTGAATGGGCATGTACCTTTAATGTGCAAATGGTCATAATGGTCTGCATATTGTGATCACCCCTTGTAAATATTGTACATTTATTTCTATTTTTTTAGGAACACTGTTGTGAACCACATAAAGCGCTGTGGACTTCAAAAGCCGAAGGCAGAGTACAACGTTACTGAAGATGAGCTACGCAGTGTGATGGCGGATCACAATAAGGACCATCCGAATTCCGGCCACGAAGAAGTACGTGCTTACCTCCGCACGCGAACTCCGCCAATATTTGTAACACGTCAGCGGGTTAGGGACATGCTGTTGGAGCTGGACCCAGAAGGAGTGGCGGGACGGTGGGCGCAAGTCATCGAGAGGCGTCGCTATTCTGTGAAATGCCCCAACTCGTTGTGGCATATCGATGGCAACCACGCTCTCGTCAGGTATAGTACATGAGTAGTAAGATTAGGACTTAGGTTGGGCGTGATGGTAAGTGACTTGCCACCAGATCATGGTCAAATATATATTTTGTATGTAATTGTCACATTTTCCCTCCATTCATACATGTGAAATGCAGGATTCAAGCCTGTTGACCTGGCCTAAATTACTAGCTGTTGACAAGCCATTAAACGCTATCAAATAAATAATAAATACTCCCAGCAGTACTACGTATGTAAAGGGGTATATAGTTTTTGCCTGTCCTATTGTCCGTCCGTAGGATAAAAACTTTTAATTTTGCTCACTTTTTGGTCTGTCTGGTGTATGCGTAAGGCCTACTCGGTCCGAATCATATGACACTGGTGAGTCAGGACTGCAAACATCACCAAACTTCACATGGCCAAGGAACATGATGAATCCCATTGTAAGCTAGCATTGTTTATTATTTAAATGGTTTAACAGAAACAACTATTTCTTCTCTATATTGTGATGCCATACTAAATATATGTTGATAAGTGCATATTAAATACAAACACTTGTTTCTAACAGTAAATTATAAAATCAATATTACTAACCGATTATATCTGTATATAAGTCTAGTAAGTTTTAAAACTGGAGGAATAGTTACTCTTATGTAAATATTAGGACCCCACCGAGAATCGGCGGTGCCCTATAGGTTTCGTCCTGTCTGTCCGTTTATTTTTTGAAAGTTTTGTGTAGAGTTTCTCGTTATCACCTGTAGGAGTCCTAAGTGTGTCTACAGACCACAGTTTCTAGTTTCTATAAAGAACATTTTATGCCTTCTCGATGTTGCCCCAACTTTAATATATAAGAAATTTCACTATCATTTCCCATAGAAAAGGGCACCATATACAAATATTGTCCCCTCGGATCTTGGAACACATCATACCACTGCCTTCGTGGGTGATCCACCTGCCGCCAATCGCCTTGTTTTTGTCTCGCCTATGTTACATGTCTCATATGTGTTGCTGTGATGGTCGTCTATCATGCTGTGACAAATCCATGTTTTTCGGGGGGGGGGGGGGCACGCTAATTCTCGTAGGTCAATGTCACATACTTAGTGTGTACAAAACCTTCATGCTGGAGTAAATTGCTTAACCATTTCACCCCTAAATAACTGGAATGGACTGTGATATGTTGGTTTTCCTACCAATCCAATCGTCAGAAAATGATTTTCAGACTAGTCCATTTAATATGAAAAGGGGGAGTTTTTGTTCTCAAAAATAAGATTACTTGCAAAAAGTGCAGATCCTGATGAGACGGCTCATCACGAGCCGGCTCATCTGGATCTACATTTTTGCCATTACCATTATACAGGCATGTTGTGTTGAAAGGGTTAATACTTTGGTTTCCTTTCACATAACGGCTTATTCTTTCACACATGTATTACTCTGATGGTCCTCCTTCATGTTGTGATAAATCCACGATTCTTGTGTTTTCAAATTTGCCCTCGTTTTCTTGGGCTGCCAGTGTTGAGTGGGGGCATTAGTGTGCCGACAGGTTACATTTCTAGTTTAACATGTCTTCTATTCTTTCAGGTTCGGTCTATACGTTCATGGCTGCATAGATGGGTTTTCCCGTTTGATTCCCTACCTTCGATGCAGCGCATACAACACGGCAGTGACCGCCTTTGGTGCATTCATGACGGGTGTCGAGCGATATGGGGTCCCCAGTCGTGTCCGTGTAGATCGTGGTGTGGAGAACGGCGTTATTGCGGCTTTTATGGAGTCGGCAAATGGTGAGGATAGAGGCAGTGCAATAGCTGGAAGATCTGTCCACAACCAAAGAATCGAACGCCTGTGGAAAGATGTCTTTGGAAAGGTGCTTCATCTCTACCACTCCGTGTTTGCTGCCCTGGAGGAAAGTCTCGCCCTGGACCCCAACAACGCTCTCCATGTCTACGCCGTACAGCATGTGTTTTTGCCTCGCATCAACGCATCTTTGGAAGAGTGGCGTGTGGCGAGGAACAACCAGGGCATCAGAACAGAAGCATTTAGGACACCACAACAGCTATGGTTTGCTGGACTTTTGAGGGAAGGCCACAGTCAGTCCAGTGGCACTGCTCTGCAGAACATCACTGCAGACAGAAATATCCGAGAGATTGTCCATGGGGTGAAGCCTGATTTGGATTACAATAAGCTTGTGAGTCTCGAGAAATGCAACACCCCAAGGTCAATCCCTCGGGTAACTGAAGAACTGCGAGCAGAGCTGCTGGACATTGTG
The DNA here is from genome assembly GCA_029237695.1 of Conchocele bisecta. NCBI lineage: Eukaryota > Metazoa > Mollusca > Bivalvia > Lucinida > Thyasiridae > Conchocele > Conchocele bisecta. The sequence goes on from CM055270.1 coordinate 98,269,456, forward strand.
AATGTAAACCTAATATCTGAGTCTCGTGGGATTGATATGTATGGACAAGAGCTTGAGTTTTTGTTGCAAAAGTGTGGTTAGTCTGCTTCTATTTACCTCTTGTTTGATATTTTCGTGTGTGTGAATGTTTTAGCATGTCTTCTGCTATATTCCCATTTGCAGAGCTCCAGTTAAGGAATGAAGAATCCTAGCTAGTTATTTCCCCATGCAACTATATTTATAGATTTATTTATAGAGTTTGTATTTGAGCGATATTTTCTGACTGAAAAGCACAAACATTGATTTTTTACAGAGATATCTGTGCAGTCTGATCTGCAATAACATTAATGTGTTAAAATATGAATCTGGCATATACTGTAGTCCCATATCACATTGCATAGATATGTATGATGATTGGGATCAAAATTAGTCGTAATCACTATATTGACTTTTTCACAACAAATCATGCTACATTCACTCTGTTTACAAGCAATAAGGCATCAAACTTCACAATTTGAACCAGATTTCTATAAATAGATTAAATGGGAGATAACAAGCTACGATCCCCCATTGGATATTATGTTCTCATACACAAGTGGGTGACAAGTGGCAACATGTGATGGGTAATTTAACGATCGGGATTTTATAATACTGAATTTATTACATTATCCCAGCCAAAACAAAATGGCTGTGATAATGTAATAAATTCAGTATAATAATTCTGCATACTTGTAATCATCAAATATATGCAGTCATTAGTTCTGTATGAAATAATTCATTTCTGGGGGGATGAAAGATTACTCCCTCAAAGTATACTTTGCCTGAAAAGTATACTTTTTGCAATGTTGGTGAAATCAGCTACTGGTCCATCCTGTCATAAAACACTCGGGTAAATGTCTTATAATTGCTGTTTCCTTGCACGGATCTGCTTCATATTTGATACACGCATTGCTCTAATGGTCCTATACCGCCCTATGACATATCCACATTTGTCACGGCCTCACTAAGTCCAGGGTCAAGGTCACATACTTGGAGCGTCAAAAACTTTAACGCTTGGATTATCTATGTCCGCCTTTTGCACTTAGAATTTTGCCTCGTTATCTATCAAAGCGATATGTGGTGCACCCGTGTTCAATGAACACAGAGTTTTTGCACACTGCTGTGAGTATTTTGTACTCCACTTAGATAATAAATGCATATTCTGGTAAATTAAGTGCGTAAAATACGCCAATACACATCTTATATGTCCAAGGTCAAATTTGTGTGTGTTTTTATGCCACCGGGTTTCGAAGAAACGGGTGGCATATAGTGTTTGGTCCGTCCGTCTGTCCGTCCGTCACGCTTTTCGGTTAACCAATTTGTCAGTTTCTCAAATATGCTGCAGGTGGCATCCGCGTTCGACAGACGCATTTCTTGTTTTTTAATATTTTTTTGTTTGTCGATCTAGGCTGCGGCTGTGAGTATACGTTAGCCACTGCTCACTGTTTCTAGTCTTATTTGTCATGATCCATATTTTCGCTCACCTACCTGTGTTCATTGTCAAATGGAAACCTAAATCTGTTGAAAAAAGAATGTGATCAGTTATATATATGCAACCTGAGTAGGTTTGGCTTGCATATAGTTTTTTTGTTGTAAATATTCAGTTCTGATTTTGTGATATTCTCCCCATTTGTACATGTTCTACATGTACTTGTACAGGTAATATAAGGAATTTAGTACTAAACCCAATGACCCGGCCTTAAATGACCTTAGCTGTTGATAGGCTGTTAAACCCCAACAAAACCATTACCGGAATCCCGATATCGGCTTGGCCCTCTGACAGTTACATTTTATTTTCTTGTTATTATTTGAGATTTGAGATTTGAATCCCATTATAAAAGTAGTAAGATTAATACCAATCCTATTACTATTAGGGTGTGCGGCTAAGTGATTCTGAGTGGGTTGCTGGTCTGGATCATCTGAAGGGTAAATTCAACGGTGTGATTTATCCTTAACCTGGTCTATACCCAGCCTAATATTAAACTTTATTAAATAAATAAATGGTTCGCTTTTGTATAGCGCTGTCGGATTTGCGTTAAAGTTTTTGTCTACCCATTATGTCTGCAACCCTAAGTTTGATGGACTTGAAAGTTCATATACTCCAATCTTTACCATCATCCATCAAGTACAATGTAGTAAATATTAATTAGCAAGGGTGTCATATTGCGGTGCTTTTGAGGTTCTGTCAGTTAGAGTCCAGTATGGCACAGGGGCATCTCCATGTTTTTTTACACACCTAATGTCCAGTTACTTGTGAGTTGGATCTGGTTATAAAAGTAGTCCAATTATCACTACCGGTAATTGAATTACTTTTAGTGATCACAAAAGGTGATATGCAAGATTCGACCCTATTAACCCGGTCTAAATGGCCTTGGCTGTTGACAGGCCATCACCATTATAGGTTACATTTTATCACCATTATCGAGTACCTTTTATTTCTAGCTTTCTTGTTACCTGAGAGCTTTCTACCCATTGTACTAATCCTATTGCTTTTATGTAGTGGGGCTGAATATATATTTTGTGTAACTATTCAGTTTTGATTTTATCCGATTAGTCTGGCCTATAATGACCCAGCTGTTCACAAGCCATTAAACACCATTAATTAATAATTATTTTTTTTTTGCAAAAAGTGCAGAACCTGACGAGACGGCTGTCACTAGCTGGCTCATCTGGAGTTACACTCTTCTTTTTTTTTGGTTAGTGGTGGCCGGTCGAACGTGACGGCGTAAATTAATGGTAGGGGTTCCTCCTTAATCACGATTTGCCTGGTTTGGCCCTCGGGTACGTTTTTATCTGTGGCTCTTTTGTTACCTGAGAGTTGAATTGGGTTATTGCCCATTATAAAAGTAGTAAGATTATTACTGATCCAACCAGGGCTCCAGATAAGGAATTATTATTTGAGTATTTGCACTCCCATCATATCTGAAGCAATTGGGTATTTCAATATTTTAATTGGGTAAAATAAAATCACACTACTGTTTACACATCAAGGGACAGCAATTATTGAATAGTTTGCTTCAAAATGAAAACATGTCTTGGCATTTCATTAGAATTGTCTTCTAATGAAATACCAAGATGTGATTTCATGGAAAATAAGAAAAATATGCTATATTTGTGGTTTGTTTATTGTTTTCTGTAGCAGGTACCACAAATTTGTTATTGGTTTTTGATACTCGCTACTTCTGATTTCAATTGGGTTTTGGCAATTTTAACTTGATATATATATACGCAAATACGCAGCTTATCTGGAGCTCTGGATCCAACAGCTTTTGGGAGGGGGCCAAGTGATTCTGGTGTTTTTCTCCTCATTTGTACATGTACAGGTAATATATGGGATTTAGTACTAAACCCATTGACCCGGCCTTAAATGACCATAGGGGGCAGTGACCAGTTAATTTAAAATTATCAATTTCACGCCCTCGGACAGTATGTACTTAATTCAATATTCCAAACAAGTAGGCAGACAGCAATATGAGTTCGACATTTGTGACATAGACACACAAGAAGCTTTTACATAAACACAAATATGCTGCTCTATTAGTGCTCCTTACCTATGCAGGAATGTGAAATATCTTGGTGCAGCCTCTTTAAAATTGTCCAATTCTGAGGTAAAATATTCAATTTAAAACCATGCCGTGCCACGCTATTTGCGGAACTACAGATTAAATGCTGTATGTGTTCTCAATCATCATCCAGAGGCAAATGCACTATCATGGTGCAAACCAGTTCCCATCCATGAGTTTTCTCTGAAATAAATTCTTGTTTGAAACTCCCAGAAAAATCTGTTGTTTTGATCAGTTTTTGTCACAACATACCCTCAATTCGCATTTGCCCATTTCTGATCAATGGGAACAGGTCAGATGGCCCTGGAATGAGCATTCATCAAGTAATACGATGTAAAATCTGAATAAAATACAAAATCAACTGCAAAAAATTCATTAAACAATTAAAATGAATTTTAATCAGCAGAAAGTGTAATATTTATAAATTTCACCGGTGCCATTATACGAAACTGGCGGCTAACTGGTCACTGCCACCATAGCTGTTGATGGGCCTTTAAACCCAACAAACAAATAAAATAAACACTTTGTTTGCCAATACCACTGTACAGGTATGTGTATTTAAAAGGGTTAAATAAATAAATTCCTGGTTTGGTCCAGAGGTACACTTTATTTTCGGCTTCAAAATCTTGTAAGATTAGTACTAATCGTATTACTTTTAGGGAATGGTCTTTTAAAGTCATTTTAGTGGAATTCCGACTGGATACTTGGTTTGGCTCTCACTTACGTATTTGGCATTTTGTATGTGACAGTTGAATCTGGTTATACCCCTTACTTGACCATAGCCGTTAAACACCAATAAACAAATATTATCCCTGGTTTGGCCCTCATGTACAGTTTTGGCTGTCTTGCTACTTGAGAGGTGAATTCCGTTGTACCCATTATGCCAGTAATACAATTTGTACTAATCGTATTAGTGGGTGGCAGGTGGGAGCACGCGATGAGTAATTTAACAATCGGGGTTCATCCTTACCGGAATCCCGACTGGAGACCTGGTTTGGCCCTCGCATACGTCTTTGGCATTTTGTATGTGACAGTTGAATCTGGTCCTTATGTGAGTATTACGATATTAGTAATCCTATTTTTGGGGAAGGGGCCAAGTGACTTTGGTGTGGTATGGACCTGGCACCAGGTCAGGTTATTCTAATTTCAGGGCTGAATATATTTGTTCTCGATGTAAATATTCCGTTCTGATTTGGGGATTTTCCCCCCAATGCAGCAGGTTAAAATGTGATCGAACCCGTTTGCCCGGCCTTACATGACCTTAGCTGTTGATGGGCCGTTAAACACTAATAAACAAACAAACAAAACTAATTGTATTACTTTGCTAAGTGACTCCGGAGTCATGATGACCTGGCACCCATGTCCGTTTATTCTAATTTCAGCACTGAATATATAATTAATTTCTGTAAATATTCAGTTCTGATTTCGGGATTGTCCCATCACAACATGTGAAATGTGAGATTTGACCCCGTTAACCTGGCCTAAAATGACCTTAGCCGTTATCACAGGCCATAAAACACCATTATTTCAATCTTGTGAATTTTGTTGAAGTCGCTCTAAAAAGCCTATATATCACCTTTATGCTAGGAAGTATGTACATGTTTTACAAACAAGGTTTTCATTCTGTTATAGTACATGTTGTATTACATTTCGGTCAATTAAAATGTATTGCACAGATATGATTTTGTCTTTGTGTTCTTTGTGACTTGACAAAAAAATGTCGTAACGTAACGTCAAAACGCGGGAAAACACGTCAATGTATAACTATTCATGCGCACATCACAATTGACTAAAAAATAGACTAAATGTGCATACATATCCGCCGTGGATAGGAAATTACATGGTACATTTTGAATAGCGGGAAATACACTGATGTCCGTCGGCGTCCGTGCAAGCAACTCGTTCGCTGCGCTCACCCGTTGCTTACGCTGAAGCTGACACACACAATGTGTGTATTATTTCCTGCTATTCAAAATCTACGATGGAATATCCTCTATATACATCACTGCGCCCACCAACAATGAGTGTCTGGTGTAATGCATTATAATGTCATACCCAGTTGGGTCACATAAGTCACATAAGTGTTGAATTTTACCGTTTGCCGTCGTGTAGCCTGCACCTCTCGTCTCCTTCTCCGTTCGTGTCGCTGCATTGACCGCCGAATACGTGATTCTGTCAATTGCACATCCTAAATCAATACAGTGACTATGTTTACATCCATGGCATGTACAATTTTAATGTGAGGGAAAAATCAATGACGTAGCATAACAAATAATGTTGCGATGGTAAGATTAATGTCGGTCCTGTAATAAACTGAGATTGTGCATCACACTGCCTAATCTGGAGCGGGTGCTCGGTTGGGAGCAGGTTAAACACCATTAACAGAGACATAACCATACAGAGAGATGGGAAACTGAGTTCTAACGCTACTAGTTTTAACCAAGATATTTGTACAATTTCAGATTCATATACTTAAAGGCTAGCAACCACCAATTAGTTTTACTATACAACTTAACCGATTCCTCCAAATATGGCCATTCTCTCACACTTTCACTATTCGTATGGATGCTGTGGAACCTACCTGTTCATAACCTGCAACCTGTCTGCACCGGATTTTCACTAATTAAACAATATGTTCACTTACTCCTAAGAAAGAAAATTTCAACATTGTCCTGTCCGCCATTTTGTTTATCATCAAAGTGTCATGTGACGTAGTGTTCACATCACGTGACAAGCAGGCTCAGTAATTTCTTTTAAATGCTAGAAATATGCTGGAAACTGGTGTTAAAAACACCCCAACATGTTTCTCAAGTAAAATTGGGCTGTAATGGATCAGGATTTACAAGCAAACTGGGTCTGTGGCCTCAAAACGTCTGCACTATTTTTTTATACCGGACTACAAAAGCATACCCCCTGGCCGATGTGACTATATTTAGCACAGTGATACCTATAAGCGCATTTTTTTGCTATAATATCTCAATAAACTGCCTACCATTGTCTTGTCTCACCTATTTCGTGACAGCAAATGTAATTTGACATTATTTAGAAGACTAACTTTTTAACAGTGGCAATTTAAGAATGGTCATATAATTATGGCTGTCCAGCTGCGGAAACTTCAGTTTCACCAGAATTTTCCAGAGTATTATTTTCTCATATATTTCTTAGGAAAAGTCTATATTGTTGATGCACTTGTAAAAAATTATTATAAAATAGATGGTGCTTGTCAAAAATATTGGCTGTTCCACAATTATGGGGTTAAAACGATTAAATTTATCGAAAGTCGGGTGATTTCGGAGTATTTTTGTCATTTTTTTATCATAAAAAACAGGCGAAAAAGTGACTTTCGAAGTATTTAGTCAATCTACATGTTGTAATTTGCATAGAAACATTTGTCCGCATAACTTAGTGACATGCCAGAATGATACGTGTCAAATTAAATTGAAACCAGCCCAGTGTATGAGTGCTGCCAGCGAATTCAGACATAGAAGTGTTAAAATGTCACAGGAAATTGAATCACGTGTGCCCGTGTTGACACTTGTTTCCTTAGGGTATAGACACTGCCTGTTAAATGAGCAATGCTATCCCATATATATTTCTCTACCGATATGCACTGCTCAGAGTGAACTTGGTTAACCTAATGAAAACATGCCGGCCAATAAGCATACGAGGCGGGGTGAAAAATGCGGATTTCAAACGGGGCGGGTAAATGAAAATAAAGGTAAAAAACTTTCTTCTCACTCACCAAATGGAACAAATCATAGGTACATCAGGCTAACCAAAGACTCATTTGAATCCCGGGTTAATGTAAATGAAAATAAAACGTTTACCTGTAAAGATGTTGATGGTACGGACAATGATGTAACTGTTCTGCGCTCTCTGTCGAGGCGTCCGAAACTCATTGACGAATGCGCCGTACCGCAAAATGCATCCGTACACCCGATCTGTTGATAAACAAATTATATCGACCGTATGAGGTCCAGAGATGTTTAATACTGAAATAAAACAGTCATCGCGCCTTTAATACGCACTGTAGTGGCGAAATGGTATTTGATGCGGCTGCATCAAGAAAATGGGGCATTTGTTGGGCTGAGCGGCTAAAATGCACCCGATGTAGATATAAAAGTAAATATTATAAACTATATGAAGAGGTTCCGTCAAGTCGAAAGGGTAGGAAATCAGGGAAAGCTAATGTGGGTTTGCAGCTGGGCCTTATGAGCACACCAATCAGTAATTATGGTGCTTGTCGGCTGTTGTAAACACAAACATAATTCCGCCGACGTATAACTCGATGCAAAAGCAGTCAAATAGGATAGCAGAGTCTATGGTTGGCTTAAACACTAAAAGTATGCATGAAAATCAGACAAACTGTGGCCAGAGAGAATGAACTCTGTGGCAATAAACGTAGCAAGACGGTTCGAGTTGAAGGCGACTCTTGCTACAATAACCCAATATTCAATAGCGACAGTACACCATTTCAAGCGGGTACAATCGTGACAACCACTATGTGCGAGAATAATACCAAAGATAAATTAATCATTGGGGCATTTGTTGGCAGTAAGCTGTGCATAATAGGTAGTAAGCTAAGAAATCAGGGTGGAGATATCAGCTGCCCAAACCATCATGGTCACTGCACTGCCAACCTCCCCGAAAATGAGTCAATAGGTAATGAAGCGAAATGGAATGAAATAGTTACGAAGCAGATAAATAGTGACTTACATGTTAGTCATTACACGGGGGACGGTGATAGTAAATCACACAAAGGTGTAGATGCGCTCAACCAGGGGTAACGGTAACGCATCTAAAAGATATCCGCCATCTGAGTAACTCCCTGAAACGAGAAATAAACAAGGCGCCATTTAGCTCGAACATGTTTCGTGGGGTCAAGAAAACAAACTTGAGAAACCGATTTGCTCTCTCTGTAAGATCCAGGTGCATTGCAGAGTTGAGGCAAGCACATGCCAAACATAATGGTAACTTAGAACAAATAAAGAGCATAATGCCAGGAATAATTTGCACAATAGTCATGTGTTTCAAAGGTTACTGTGGCAAGCAATGTTCACAGTATAATTTCTGCTAAATTTAAAATTTTTGAATTTTTTTCTGGAAAAATGTAGCCAAGAAGTACTGGCGTAGACCTGATCGCGCAGCCAAATTTGGTCATAATGTTGCAAGTGCAAGTATCAACCGAGGCAATAAATAATGTTCAGGAAAAACGTTGCTACCTGTTGGGGAGCTATACACTTGATACCGGTTAGTAATCAAATACACAGTGCCAATTAAAGCGACGCGCCACTTTAATATGGCTGAACTAGTCAGTAACGGGCTCATCTGGCTCCCTGATGCATCTCAAATCTGTGTAATTAGTATGTAGACATGTACATAATGTACATAGGTATACAGTTAATTTACCGTAATTAATAAAACAGGAACTATTAGCAGATACAGGGTGGATATGTGACGCCGTCGAGTGCATGGCTTAGACAGCGCTTTTCGCTATGGCAATTCTTTCGAGAATTATTTATAATTGTGGACTCAGCACTCAGGTGGGCCGGGTTAACACACAGGGAACAACCACATAAATGTGATATTTCAAGGTGCCTGGGTATTTCAAACACATTATGGTGTAACATGAATGCTACTCTATGTGTATAATAGTATTTTGTTCTTGCATCATTTGGAAATTTAACTTTAATCTTTCCATATTTGACTCGTACACCTGTGGTTATCCCGACCCACTTGATGCAACCATTTTCATTAAATAAAACTGATTTTCCAGCAATTCTGTCCTTTGTTCTCTTAATAAAACTTGCTGTAGCCATGATTAAAACCGTTTAGAATTGTTTTCAAAGAAAGCAGACGACATCCACTGATGACCCGGAAATGCTTATAGGCTAGCAACCACCAATTAGTTTTACTATACAACTTAACCGATTCCTCCAAATATGGCCATTCTCTCACACTTTCACTATTCGTATGGATGCTGTGGAACCTACCTGTTCATAACCTGCAACCTGTCTGCACCGGATTTTCACTAATTAAACAATATGTTCACTTACTCCTAAGAAAGAAAATTTACAACATTGTCCTGTCCGCCATTTTGTTTATCATCAAAGTGTCATGTGACGTAGTGTTCACATCACGTGACAAGCAGGCTCAGTAATTTCTTTTAAATGCTAGAAATATGCTGGAAACTGGTGTTAAAAACACCCCAACATGTTTCTCAAGTAAAATTGGGCTGTAATGGATCAGGATTTACAAGCAAATGGGTGGGTCTGTGGCCTCAAAACGTCTGCACTATTTTTTTATACCGGACTACAAAAGCATACCCCCTGGCCGATGTGTACTATATTTAGCACAGTGATACCTAAAGGATAATAACACCCACAGCAAAACCGATATATTTTCATTAGATAGCTATATTAAAGACAAATCGTTCTTTTAAATGACTTGTATTTATTATAATCCCACATACATTTGGAAAACGTTCACGTCTACTGTGAACTGGAAGTTATTTTAACTTTACCTTCGGCATAGTGGTAACATAGCTGGCGAATGGAATGAAAATATGGATGATAATAAATTTGTACATGAAGTTTCAAGCCAATTGTCAATTGGTAAAAAAGTTATGGAAGAACCGAGAAACATGTACATATCTACTGAATTTTAAATTTCCATAGTCTTATGAAATCGACATATTAAGCATAATTAGCATTTTCAACAATGACCCACCCTATCGTGATCTTGTGTCTGAGAAGCGGTGAATTGTCGATCTTGCTCCATTATCAGTGATCTCCTTTCCTGTGAAGAAAGCATTAATAGTCATCAACGTCCTTATGGTAAAATTATTTGACACAATTGTGGCTGTAACGGGAGGCATGGGGCTTATGGAGTGTGCCTAATAACAATCTATATTGCTTGTTATCAACAGCACTGGTGTTTATTGTTATAATGGCGAACAGTGCATAATTATCCTGTTTAGACTGTGTTGATGCTGATGCTGCACTCGATCTACACTGGTCGGAAAACCAATAAGCCCCAGATCTCCTGTCACCACCACAGTTGTTTATTTCGTTGTAACACATTGGGACAAAGATAAGGCTTGATGAAATAAGCATGAAGACACACCTGATAAAATACAAAATGACATATTGCTGCCATGTCGTAATTGTATTAGATTTCCATTGCTTTTTTAAATATTGGATTTATTATTGGATGATATTTAGGTTGTGTTACCAGTCATACAGATATACCATCTACACTAAACTGAGTATGTTGATGTAAATAATTTCTTACATATGGTACAGTAAGATCATGGTATATAATTGTGATATTATGTTAGTTACAGTAATAGTAGGCGGTGGCAATTGGATCGGTGGAAAAATATAGACTAGGTTTTTAGAAAGTATGGCCATTATTTTGCTAAAAATTATGGCTTAGTGAAACTTTTCTAAATATGACACCATTTGAGGCATAATAATTTCGGACAATAAGTTTGTGAAGGACGTACATATGGACGGACGAAAAGCTGTATATGTATGGACGGACCTGACATAGTAACACTATCCCCCCCCGCCCCCCCCCCCCACACCCCCACTCAACTCACCATTCAGATTCAGTGACATGGACAACAACAAACATTTGGTATAAATACCTGGTGATTATCAGCAATAACTTGCTGTCCTGGGTCTCTGAAGATGATCTATAAAAGAAACAATGAGTTAATGGAAAAGGAAAGATATATCAAACTACTTCACCAGCAGATCGTCTTTCTCCTCAACCATATAGTATTATTGTGAATAACATGTGTATATTGTAAATGGAATAAATACTAAGGCAGTTCATTAGGAGTACTCCGAGTGGATGCTTCCAGCAACTAATTTATAAATGGGGTAACACTGCGACCGCTAGTTATAGTGTTACGTTATGATGACTGAAAATGTTTTTATAATTATTATTGTTATCTGTCTATGTCACGGTGAATATGCATTATGTTTCATTATGTTTCACAATTGTATGAATGGTATGCCATACACTCACGGTGGAAACACATATTTGGATACAGCACAACTCTTACAATAATATAATGTTTCCATGATATAGCGTATAAATGTATGCGTACATGTAATTGTAAAATGTACTTACTGTTGGTGTGCCTGTTGCCAGAACGGGTAAGGGAGGTAGGTGCGACATGTACTGGAATAAATGTTTTTCAAAATAAAGAGGTGACACGTATGACTGTTGTGATGACGATACTACACATAGAAGTACAGAAAGTGGCAATTGACAACCCCACGTTTAGGTCAGATAAATATCTTGAGATTCTGCAAATATGCTCTAGGCGAGAACAAGATATTCATCATATGCAGGTGTGGAGCTAAGAGATCCATCATATGCACTGGTTGGGACAAGGATAATTTCACCCGAGTGTCAGAATATTTCCGTCGGAAACGAGCAAAATCAGAGATTTCTGACGACATATTCTGATCACGAGGATGTATACGTACATGTAATTGTAAAATGTACTTACTGTTGGTGTGCCTGTGCCAGACGGTAGGGAGGTAGGTGATACTTGTATCTGGAACAAATGTTTCAAAATAAAGAGTGACTCGTATGACTGTTGTGACGATTACTACACATAGAAGTACAGAAAGTGGCAATTGACAACCCCGTTCTAGGTCAGATAAATATTTTGAGATTCGCAAATATGCTCTAGGCGAGAACAAGTATCCATCATATGCACTGGTGTGGAACTAAGAGTATCCATCATATGCACTGGTGTGGGACAAGGATATTTCACCCGAGTGTCAGAATATGTCGTCGGAAACGAGGCAAAATGCAGAGTTTCTGACGACAAATTCTGATCACGAGGATGAATATACATTTTCCGTCGCATACCCAGAAGTCTTTTCAATGTTATTATTCCGAAGCCACGCCATATGGTATTTTTCTGTCTCACAGGCTATCTCAACACGCGCTGACATGTTCACACACTGCCGGAAAGCAAAACTTTTTGTGTGATTGGCTCCTAAATGTCCGTCCTAGCAGTGTTTACAACACACGCTCTCTACACAGTACTGTCAGTAGAACAACAATGTCAACAACGATCGCTCTGATTTGTTATGTAGGCTATTATTTATATTTCCAAGTGTTATCCAGTTTTATCAAATTTGCGTAAATTTTGGTGGACGAGTTGAGAAAGGGGCGTCTGTAAATCATTTGGCCGAACATTATTATTAAAAAAAAACACAGTAATTGACAGCAAACTATTTACCTCGTATGTTGTTGATTCTTCCCCAAACATAAGTATAGTGACAGTTTATAGTGATTGGAATATTGTTTAATAATCCAGTGAATCCAAGAATTTCTTGAAAACGGCAACGGTTTGAAATGACAAATGTCCGTCGGAGTGGAAACTTTCGGCGGACTGATATTTGGCGTAATTGAAGACCAGCGTCCTCGGAATTGCAATAAATACTCCAAAATAAAAAACATAAAATTATTTCTGTAACATTATTGTACAAATTTTGAATCGAGATATATGTTCTATTTCAATATTTATAATGAGTTGTCTCGTACTACGTCCTATTTATTTTGTGTATGTAGTAATTGGGTTTACACATGATGTCATAGGGCGTCTTCAGAACCGTATTATATCATTGGGCCGTTATTGTAAATGTTTCGATCCAATGTAGGAGACTCTAATTTGTTTGGTTGTAACTTTGTTTACAACCCAATTGTTTATACGGGAATGGCGATTGAGGGGGTTGAATTGGAGATAGCATATAAAGAAAAAAAGTTAGTATTATACTATGGAGGTTCGTTGATGTCGTACTATGGCAAACATGATTCTGGACTTAGTAGGTATGCGAGAAAATATTCCAGATATACACCGTGTGTGACTAAGGATATTCCACACTCGTGGTCAGAATATGTCGTCAGAAACTCGGCCCAAAGCCTCTTTCTGACAACATATTCTGACCACCTCGGGTGAATATCCTAGTCACACACCGGAGTATAATTGGAATACTCTTATACCCACACCCAGTGAATATGATGAATACTTTTCTTGCCCTTTATATAACATATTTGCGAAACGTAAAATATTTATCTACCCAAATAATACTCAACTTTTATTCTCTTATTTTATGCACTTTTTAATATGTCCAACGGTTGGCCATGTTAAAACAATGTTTTTCACCCCACAAATTGGACTGCTAAATGCCAGTTCAGTGGATCGTTACAATTATTATCAAAGTAATCTCATTGCCACACCATTCATGCCCAGACAACGCCAAAATTTACGTCGCAAATTGCGTGGACGTCATAAACTTAAAACGACGTCATAACGCTATGACATGATAATAAACACGTTAACACCATTGGACAAACATAAACGTATTAATTATCAAACATAATATTATTGAAGATGTAATTGTAAGACACATTAGCCATACTATTCGCTATTAGACAATTTGTCGTTGCTAGATGTGAGACACGCGCGTGTAGGGTGAGACAAGGAAATCTCACATGTCTAAGTATCCAAAACAGGAGATATTCTATTTGTCCATGTAGCCATCATCAGCGACCGATTTCAGTTTTATTACATTTTTACCATGTTTGAATATTTATTTTACGCATGCCCAGCTATAGCAATTATATTATTACAAGATATATATTATAAGTTACCTGTTGTGCTGCTACTGCCAGAAAATATCTACTAAAATTAGTTTTTCTAGCAAAACCGTGTTGTCAATAATATTTGTTTTATTATTTTACTCTGATGCCCAGCGACAGCATTTATATTATAATATGATGTATATAGTTTACCTGTTGTGCTGCCACTGTAGGCTGGAAGTTTGGGCGCCGATGCTGCACTGCAGGGGTGGTTAGTGCTGGTGCTTGTAGCTCATCGGGTCCAGACTAAAATATACATAGAAAACATTCCTTCGAATACAAGGAATACACATATAAATTCACAATCTTTGTCGCCATTATAATTGTTTATTTTTAATTCAGCCGTTTCTACCACTTTTAACTGGTCCATTGTATACAGGCGGAATTGTACATGTGAAATATGTGTTATACTAAGCTACACAACCAGATAGTTACCTACTGTCTGTTACAGTTACACTATTTCCTGCTGACAAACGTTGGAATATTATATAATTATTGTCTTTTGACGAGGAGTTATTTCAGAATAAATGAGTTGATCAAGTACAGTTTGTCCATGTACAAGACAGCATGCATCTCATGTCCCACCACTTTATTGACATTGCCAGAACATTCAATACTATAATTGTTATAATTGTGGCTGTGACTGAGAAATGGGCTTAAGGTTTTATGCGACAGTGTCACCCGGATTAGCATGTCCAATGCACGGTCCACCATTCCATCAATGAAAACACACCTGTCATGCTTCTAACAATAAATATAGATCGGTGTCAGGATACACAAGTGTGTTATTTGGTCAGGAGCACACTGGTCACAAAATACTTAAAACCCCAATATCATCGCTACAAATGAGCAACAATTTCACAAAACCTGGCAATTTTCCGTTTTGATGACCAGTATAGATCTCCGATTATATTGCCTCATTATTCTAAAATACAAGTAAGCAGATTTGTTTATTGGTGTCCAATGGGTCCTAGAAATACTCGAGCCGATTGTAGAGAATAGATTTTAATAATATCCAGACAGTAATTTATTAGGCAGATGCATACACATTAATTGAACCGAAGACCCATCTAAAGCTAAGAAAATTTCAAAATTGATCCTAATGTATTCAGCAAAGTAATCAGATTACAGTATTTAAGGTTCAAAAGTAATGATTAAATGTACAATTACTGATTACAAAAATCTGCTTCCTGATTACAGCTGAATTTATTAATCGAGTACGGTTGTAACGTTTACGGTTTACGATTATCACAGGACTGAAAAAAGCTTGAACACATATGTACCATCTGGTTTGGATGATCTCTGCACGAAGATCAGGTAGTGAATGTCAATGTATGGAGTCTTGCTGCTTGCGGCTGCATATCCGAATTCTGTCCAGTTGGGGAGTGGGTGACTGTTGCTCGTTGGCAGTGGGAGATTCTGAACATCTGTAAATATACACAGCAGTAGTATGTAAAGTTAACCGCACAACATGTACAATTCAATTAGAAATAAACAACTTCCTAACTCCTCCACCCCCAACAACCACATTTAATTATACAGGAAACAGGAGAAAACAATCATGATAAAGACAGTC
Organism: Conchocele bisecta; assembly: GCA_029237695.1. Lineage (NCBI taxonomy): Eukaryota > Metazoa > Mollusca > Bivalvia > Lucinida > Thyasiridae > Conchocele > Conchocele bisecta. The sequence goes on from CM055270.1 coordinate 98,285,287, forward strand.
ATCTCCTACTTTTATAATGTGCCGGTAATACCAATAAATATGTTTACCTCCCGAGAATTGCTGTGTTGTTGGAGTTGTGGATAGTTTAGGTAAGATTATGCTTGTTGTGGAACCATAAAGTATATTTGCAATATGATAATTACAAAACACTACAAAAAAATCAATGAAAACATATGAATGTGACAGTAAGACTTTATGCAGATACAGCCACCAATACAATACACACACTACATGTAAGCTGCAAATAATAGAACATTGATGTATCACTAGTATTATTTACGTCTCTATCAGTTGTATACAAGCTTGTTTATAACATGTAAAACGTCGCAATGCGCTTATAAGTTTCTAACAACAGTATATATTCATTCCTTTAAATGCAATATCTGCATAAGGTCTTAATGATCACATACATAATATTTATTGGTGAAATAGTTATCGTTTTAAGAGCAGGTAATTTTTTATTAAATTTCCAATGGGTCACAATCACCTGGGTCCGTTTCACTAAACTTGGTATGATACAAATGTTCATACGAAGATTTTTTAAAATTTCCTGCACACATCAATGTGCACATTATGCCACATTATTTCTACTTATATGTAGGGTAGGGGGTCATTAATCTGAACTCATCGACCACGATTTTCCCAAATCGGCTGCCAATCACGACCATTTGTTTGTAAATCGTATTTTTCACACATACAAACTTCTTTAGTCGTACATAATACATTTGTATTGATCGGTACCTCTGGTTTACCTTGCAACAAGTCATTTGCTAAGGTGGGCAGGCGTGCAAACGTGCCGGTTCTTGTTGGTCGGTCTGGGGCGCGGTCCAGTGGGGTGTCGACACCCAGGTCACTAACCTCACAGGGTCTTTGGACTGGAGTGGTGGTGACTGAAACCAAGACACTGATATAGCTGCAAAATGTATATATTGAAGTAATCGTACCGAGATTGAAAAGTTGAGAAAATCTGGGGGCATACAATAGAAGAAAAATAACCCCACAAAACATGACACAAAATAACTACACAGCAAACCCAGGAATGGTCAAGAAGAAAAGTGTCCACTGTGGCGTTGGAACTGTGGTTAGTGTGTGATTCAGCCTCGCCAACATGGCTTTACAGGGACAGTACCATTTCACAATGTTAATACTTTTGTCCAACATCTGTGCGTGAGAACACAATCAAGTAATTTTTGTATGCGCCTTAATGATAATATCAATGGACCTTTTAAACGACTTTTAATGAACCACACTGCTTCATCTGACAATGATTTCACGTTAACCTAGATTCACAATGATCCTGCTAATATATACAATTCTTCTAGCTCGGTATTTTGAAAAAGCTTAATCCAGTTAAATTATTAAATCGACTCACCAACGGTAATTGTAGATTCAGTTTCATCATCATCCCACTGGTCACTGTCATCCTGGAAGATATACATGCACATTCAAAATAATAAAACAAGATTGAAAGACATGATTTATATACTATAAATGAGTTGCACCGTGATGTCACCTCTGTTGTGTGTATCAATTATAGATATATCGTGTTAAGTTTAGATTAAGTGCAATCAATGACTGGCTTCTCTGCAAGCAAAGAGTGTCTATGGCCATAACAAATATGGCATAATTATTTAGCAAATACTACTTTTGAAATACCAGAAACATAATATCTGATGATTTAGTCTGGATTAAACCATATGAAAATGGGTAAATATTTAAGAATGATACGGGGGGGGGGGGGGGGGGGGGGGGGGGGGGTGGGTGGTTCCGGTTGAAAAAACACCCCCCCCCCCCACCCCCCCCCCCCCCACCCCCCCCCCTTCAGCCACGGAGTTTACATAGACAGAAGTTACCACCAGTTAACTCCGTAAACCAGGAAAGTGCATTTTTCTGGACATATAGATTTCAAAAATTGGCACTGGGTGGCATGCCCCCGGACTATAGCATACTCGCTTCACTCACGGATCTCGATGTCCCGTGGATTAACCGGAAAACACACTCAGGGTAATATATACCGAAAGCCATTTTGTAAAAAATCTGTTTGTAAAGAAGATTCATGATTTTTACGAGGAAAAACACATGTGTAACAGTATATGTATGTATATTTATAATATAAATATAGCCTGTATTTGGGGGCTTCAGTTTGCATTAATTTAAAATAATGGTTAAATTAAACCGATTTTTTTAAATTATATATGTCTAATTATATGCTAATTTTTTTATCAATATATTCTTACACTACCGAAACTGATGAAACAATGGTGTAATTTGTGGCCTATTTATACATAATAGACTATATTTGGGTGTATTTTGGTGTTTTTCGTGTAACAACATTAAAACCTTCCTTTCGTAACAATCTTCCTTTTCGCGAAGGAACTACAAGAAATGTGACCTGAGACCAAGGACAGACGGGCGGACACTTGGACATTTCAATAAGTGGGTATAATTCCATTTAACTTGTAAAGTATTAATTAGTTTAGGTGAACTTGTATTATTGATTAAAGGATTTCCCTGCACGGATATGCTAATTAAACATAGCGCATCGAAGTTACAACACATAAAATAAAACTACACTTTTCTAGACCACACAGACTACAGTTTTTATGTCTGCTGGCGAGACGACTCGGCAGCTATCGTTTCTACTCGGCGAGAGTATCCGGAAACTAATTATCACGTGACGCGGTCCTCGACTGACGTAGTAAGAATGACGCGTTTATTGTCTACACGCAGATCAATACACATCAAAGCACACATACGTGTTGTTTTAGCTCAATTTTATTCTGATTATAGCGAAGGAGTCGATGTTAACAATTGCTAGCGACTTGGATTATCCGGATATTCCTTTCCAAAACAATTTGAGCCGCTGAACAGCGAAAAGAATTGACCTTTACTACGGTGACGAAAGTTGACATTCTCCGTCCAAAGGGGTCACATACCGATAACAAAGAAAATGACATTGCCGACTTCGATATAAATCGCTCGGAAACACAGATTGGTAATAATACATGTTTTGTCCTTTGTATGTTTAAAAGAACATTCTTCACACTCCTTCCATTTGAAATATGCCAAAGTTGTATTTTGAAGGTACAGGAAACGACCAAAACCACGAGATAACGAAAGGGGAAAAACATCCGTTTTCCAACGAGACCAGTACTCCGAGTCACTTGTTGTTTGAACCAAATTAGTGCGTCCGCGCAGTCTTACGCAGGACAACACATGGTGGGGGGGTGGGTCACAATAAATATTGGCCTTTGCGAACCAGTGTCTAGACCACCAGACGCAGGCTGCGCATCCGCACAGTCTGAACAGGGTCAACACTTGGTCCGCTATGATAAATACTATATACAGTAAGCACAATCAGCTGTCTAAAATGTGTGATAATCATTGTTAAAAGTTGCCAAAAACTGGCTCATCCAACTGACGGATTAGTTTCACACCACAACCAAAACCGGATGATCCTATGGCAGATATACAAAATTAATTTCAAAGCCAGAATCACTGGTTTCAGCGACCATTGACAGATAAATCTCCGACATTATGGCACAAATGTCGAACCCCGGGCTAGTCCCGTCCTGCAAGAGAATATTATTTGAAGAAGCCACACGGTTAGCCCCGCTTACGTTGGAGGACAGTCCTGGCCTGGGAGCGGTGGGTATTACAAATGGCCGTTTACACATAAGCTAAGAAAATTTCAACAACACAGCGCTTTATTTTAGCATAATATAATATGGTCTCGAATATTTTGTGCCACATATAATTAATATGTACAAATTATGTCCGGACTTAAATACCTTAGAAATGTTGATACAAACAAACTAATTGTGAAAACAAGGTAAATAAGAAAACATTCATAAAATTAATATAACGATACATGCAGTAGTAAGTACTATAAATGTAATGGTTACAAGAGTATGCACCAAGCTGTCAAACAGTTCCCCCGATTGCCAACACAAGACGTTTAACCAACCGCTCGACATGCAAACATTATTGTTACAATGATTTCAGTGAGAAAATAGGGCTTATGGTCTATGCGAACCGGTGTCCAGTCATAGCCCCCAATTCTCGCGTCAAGGACACATACTGTACTCAGTACTGGTTGCTAGTTGATTTCTCATTCACATCTTAAATATCTATATAGAAATCCTTCAAGTTCCCAAAAACATTTTACCTAGCAAACGGGCGCACATTATTTTATTTTTATTGTACTGCCGTCGCTACTAATTCAAAAATGAATTTATGTAGTACCATTTTAGTTAAAAAACAGATGAGTTAGAAATTGTGACAGATAGCATACTCATTCTGTTTGATTATACTTATTGTTAAAATAGAGTAGCTTCAATATATCACTCTTGGTTACATATTACTATCGTTTCAGGTTGTCTCATGGGTGCTGGCAGCCCAAGCCAACTGGTATGGAAAAGCATTTGTTGCCAGGACGTGAGTCCTTAGTGCAGGTGAAGAGGCCCAGGAACCGAGGAATGTGACATGTATCACCCAGCACAGTGGTTTTGACGCTGTTTGCGTCTCCGGGATACACTGAGTTGTCTGTGTTTGAATACGCTCGAATGTAAGGCCCAATAGACGACAACCAGCCATTCACGATGAGTAATTTTCCAATGAATTGACCGAAGGCTGATAAGAATGTTACGATCCGCACCTGCAGAACAACACTCCTATTCCCAATTATCCAAATTATTATTAACCTCCTGCATTTTCGTAGTTAGACTAAAAGGTTGATGGGATCGTCTAAATGGCATGCTTGTGATTTCTTGGTAGCCAGATCAGACAATAAATTTTATATCATTGCTAAATTTTTCAAGTTAACATAAACATGGTAACAGACAAACCAGTCAATCAATGTTGCCAATAAAAAGAAGTTTTTCAATTTGAGCTATCTCTAATTCAATTTCATTAATAGAGAGAACATGAATTAAATTTGAGAGAGCACTAATTGAATTTGAGATATCACTAAAATGAATTTGAGGAGAGCACTAACTTGAATTAGAGAGAGCATTAATTGAATTGAGAGATCACACATTGAATTAGAGACAGCACTAATTGAATTTGAGAGAGCACTAATTGAATTAGAGAGAGCATTAAATGTATGTGTTTTTGAACTCACTGCAAATAATATAGAGCTAGCATGATTCAATTAATGCTCTCTCTACTTTCAATTAGAGATCATCTCTAGTATGCATTAGTGCTCTCTCGTAATTGAATTTGGTGCTCTCTCTAATTGAATGTGTGCTCTCCTCTAAAAGGAATGATTGGTGGTAGGAACAATTACAAAATGACTAATATAGAACTTTGACCTTGACCCTGCCTCACATGACATCTTCCTTTCACTTCAAATTTTAGTTCATATAATAGTATGCATATAAATATTGCCATCAAACATTGAAGCACAGGTTTAAAAGAGTGATTTGAACAATTATACATTTAATGCTTATTTTCACAACAGCGCCATCTTGACGCATCTTGAAAACACCATGGTTACTCGACATATTTCCATTTCAACTATATATGTTCTTTATAAATTGTCTGTAGAGTATCTGATATGTTTTGTATATCTGAAGGGGTCCGTACCTCAGACTGACTGGCATTTGTAACAAAAACAATTTTACATTGAGTTGATCTCTTTGTGCTACTATTTGGATTCCTGTCCTCAATGTTCAGCAACATGACCATATTTGTTTCGTCAAATATTGAAGTTGATTTTTCACCAAAGGGAACATACTCTTGTACCCTCTATCATAAAATAGCCGTCCAGTGATGATGAATTATATATTCAATTTATCAATCAGCGAGTGTCCTAAATTTGCAAAACGATTCCAAACCACTGCGATAGAGGATGCCAAAACTTCGAACAACATAATGTACTGTGTAACTGTGTACCTCTCATATCGTGCAGATACAAAAGTTCTTTCCTATCTTCACATTGTTTCAAATATGATAGTGTAGAGCCACGTCATCTGTGTGATCAATGGTGACCAGTGTAATAACATGTCAGTCCTCCTCCAATACAATTAGTGATCTCTTAATTCAATTTGTGTGCTCTCTCTAGATTCAATTTGTGCTCTCTCTAATTTCACTTTGTTGCTAATTCAATTTGTGCTCTCTCTAATTCAATTTTGTGCTCTCTCTATTAATTATCATTACAGCTAGCGCTAATTGATTAAAGAGAGCACAAATTGAATTTGAAGAGCACAAATTGAATTAGAGAGATCACTAATAGAAATTGAGAGAGCACTAATTATTTGAAGCTAGCATAATTATTTGAGTTTAAGTAGATTTGGCGTTTCCATAGGGTTGAAGTCAAATGTTGGGGGTGGGCTTTAGATGTATAGCTTGGGGCCATCAACTGCGCGTTCTATTTCTGTTTTACATTCAGTTTCTGTTCTAACATTCCCAAGTTTGTACAGATATGTGGCATACAGAAGATTACTTACCCGGTGGTATATGGCACATCCTTGGTAAAAAAAAACAGAAAGAGCTGCCACGTTGTGCAGTGTATAAAATCAGAACAGCATTCCCTTCGGAACAATATACTGGCTTTAAGTATGCCCGCTTCTAGTAAACATGCTAACATGTATTGTAATGGCCCGGTCATTGATAGGTCGTTAAACACCAATAATCAATCCTTACACTTTGGATACTGGATTCTATTTGGAGAACCTCGACTTCCAGGAATTTCACAAGCGCCTCCTTGTCAATCGGTTTGAAGGGCAGATTGTCAATGGCTTTGGTGCACAAGGAAAGAGGTCTTGACAATCCAGATCTCGTCTTCCCGATAGTATGAAAAATCCGTCGAAATTCCAGGACATTCAAGAAGAAGATCCACGTACCCTGAAAATAATTGAAATACAAAATAATGTTAAAATAAAACCCCCCCCCCCCCCCCCCCCCCGACTGAACAGTATCGGGTTTTATAGCGATCGGCCCCCAGCGTCTGTCTACTTGTATACCGGCTATACAACCACAGGTGGAAACTCGGACCTATGACACCAAGAAAAAAAATCCCATTACCCCCACCCACTTGGTCTCGTAAATGTACCATAAACTATATATAATAAGATATGGAACTTGACGAGACCAAGTCGGGTGGAAAATGGAATTCTTTTGGTGTCATAGGTCCGGAGTCATCCACCTGTGGTTACAGCGTTTAGCAAATTTGTTTAACTTATCATATGCGTATAGCAAATGTGTTTTAACTCATTACAATGCTGCGCACGAGGTGGGATTATCTTCGTTTAACGATGCCGCTCCTTGTTGATAAATGTGTTGCTATATAGTTGAGCGACATGTGCATCATCAATTAGTAGCACATACTATGTATATCCTGTAACGTCTGCCCCGTCACTCATTTACTTACTAAATGTTGGTTTTGTTCCATGACTGGTTTGGCTACAGCTTCTTCACCCCTTTTTGGCCTTGGGATCGAAATCGCCCATCGCTCCATGCCCCTCCATCGTCAACGGCCTGCTTTTCTTAGAATATAATTAAGTGCATTGCAACAACTCAAATTCTGAAAGCAGATCTACAACGTGTATGGCTATGAGGCGCCGTTTTGGGTATTTTAATACCATTTCTTGATATCACCCCTTTCAAATGAGTGAAATCACACCCATTCGAATAGGTGATAACACGAACTGGTTTTAAATACCAAAAAACGCGCCCCATATATGGCTCGCAATTTTACTGATTATTCCGTAAACAAGATAATCACTAAACGAGCAATAAGATATCTGATTGATCAAGTAGATACTATTTTTAGCCAATTGGATTTCGAGACACATGAGATTATATATCATCTTTCATTCAATAAGTTTGCTGACAGTGTTACTTTACTACTGCACAGAAGATATCTTGTGTTTCGGGAATAAATATAAAGCGGCAATGCAATGCATGTGTACATGTACGAGTTTGCATGGTAACATTGTAGTATGCGTCAAAGTATGACTATATTTATTTTGAATAGAGCATACACTAAATCATGGGCCCTTCATACTTTTGATATACTTTAAAGAATTACACAAAACCTACATACATTTCATGCAATGTTGTTGGTTTAAAACACTAACACGCTGGTGTTGCCACTCTGGTGTTGCTCAACAGTCTGGACCAGCAGTGAACACATTGAGGGTTTCCTCAGACTACATGTATCTGGTATTGATTGAGAATGCATACCAAGCTTTTCATTGATGGATAAAAGAATGGCGTGCTCTTTGGGGCGAAGTGATTTAACACGCTATGGAAAACCTCCAGAGAGTAGTTTGATGAAGTGGTGACAACTTCTTAGTCCTTAACCATAAGTGTCCTCAGCGCGATCTCCTTGAACAGATTTTGTAGGCTTCGATCCTGCCACACAAAATACAACCAATTTATAATATCCACATTGATAATCCATGCTAATTTTAAAACCATTAATTCCATTACTAAATCAGAGATATTCGAGACAAAATATATCCTAAGAGGCTTTGATATGAACCAGTTTCATCGTGTTTCTACATTGGTTGTTGGGGTTGGTTGGGAGCCGCGAAGGGTATTTTAATGATCGGTATCATTTCATCCTTTCCGAATGCCTACTTTGGTTTGCGCCCTCATTTACATGCCCCCTGTACTTGAGTGCTAAATCCTTTTCCTGTTTAAGCTCCATTAATGAAGTAATAGCGCTTATAGCTAATCTCATTACTTGGTGCAGTAGCTAATGAGGCCTGGCATAAGGGCCTGGCACCAGGTCGGGATATCTGATTTCAGGACAGAATATATTGTTCTGTAAATAATGAGTTCTGATTATTGGGAATTTTCCCTCAGGACAGGTTTGAAAGCTGGATAGTCCAACCGTTTGACCCGGCCTTAAATGACCTTAGCGTTGATTAGGCCGTTAAACACCATACCACTCGCTCTACATTGTTCGCAAATATTCACTATCCATACATACTTGTGTTGTTTACACAAATACAAGGCAAAATGAAAAGGAATAGGCCATCCGAAGTACACTGAACCTTGTTGTCCAACCATTTTATTTATACATTACGTCATAAAACTACCAACTACATTCATTGTTTCATCACAGTGTCAGATGATGACGTTGCTAAGTACTGTGTAAAAACATCATCACTGAACTGAACACTGCTTACCTTCCTTCAACCATATTTTCAGTCATCACAGTTCGCCCATGACACATGCTGTGAAAACTTTGCCCTTCCCACCATGGATGTGCAAACTTGGTTCACTATCGACCGCCATTTTCTCCACCTTCAGGTTTTTCGTCAGTGCTGAATTTGCCGCCACCCCGTATATGAGGTTTGAGACCGACTTTATCCAGCTTTGTAGGTCCCGTGCTGTCTTTTCTACTTGGAAGCTGCATCAGTTTTACGACACCCCTGAAAAAAAGCATTTTCTGACAAAACAACCTATAGTATTTGCATAGTCAGTTTGCCGATGCATTTGGTCAAATAAACATAAAAAGAAAAATAAGAAAAATTCCACAAAAAATTTCATAAATAATTTTGTAACCAAGAAATCAAATATTTGTCGGAACTTCATCATAATATAAAACAATTGGCGAGGGTTACAAACTTGTGATTTATGAACAATATATTTTTTTCTGCAATTTTGATATGTTCAATATGTTTATTTGGCCAACACCCTGGCATCAGCAAAATGTCTTTGAACAAACCGTAGTGGCTTTGTGTACAGTGTAAATCGCAGAAATTGTTATTGCTGTTAAATTTACATGTATTTTAAAAAATATATTTCGCCAGAATTCCCCAAATAGTTATTTGTAGTAAGATGTTGCACATTAAATTATTGTGTATACCGACTTGTTGTTAGTATTTATTACCTTTTGCTATATGCCAAACATCAAACAAGTGTGCTATATCTTCTTCTCTCTCTCATGAATTTTTTGACTTGTACATGTCTGTCCGTGACGAGAGTACTGATGGTGCAGCCCTTCTCCTCGAGACTCCTCATTCCCCTTTTCAGTCCCTCGAGCTCCATATGCATGGAACTCTTCACTTCGTTACTCTGAAAGAAAATATACTCTCATGATAGACAGGGCCACAACATCAGACAATTTTTGAATTTCACAATTACAGTGTAGTACATGAAAGTCCCAATTAAAACATTATTTTCATGCAATTTTACAATCAAAACATTGAGACTGACATGTGTATACACTGGTCACCAATGATCCACACAGACTGACGTGGCTCTACACTAGTCATAATATGAACAATGTGAAGATACGGAAAGAACTTTTGTATCTACACGATATGAGGGGATACACAGTACATACTGTTGTTCGAAATTTGCCTCCTCCTCCTCGCAGTGGTTTGACATAGTTTAAGAAGTAATAAGCTTATAGCTAATAAGTTACTCTGGTGTGGCATGGACCTGGCACCAGGTCAGGATATTCTGATTTCAGGACTGAATATAAAGTTCTGATTTTGGGAATTTCCCTCATCATGGACAGGTTGAATGCGGGATAGTCCAACCCGTTGGCCCGGCCTTAAATGACCTTAGATGTTGATAGGCCGTTAAACACCAATACTCACTCCCTGTCGAAAAACTCACCTGCACCAACTGATAATCCATTATCTGACACCTGTCAAGGTCCATCAACGAATACGAGCCGTATTTGGCAGTGTGCCCTGGCGAATCACATCTGCCATCTCCTCCTAGTACCAGGGATGAGTCCTTGGTGTTCTGCACATTGTAGTCTGTATCAGACTGCCATGACATCATTACCGATGGGATGATGCAGCTTTTCTGAATGCGGTAATATGTTGCGAGACTGAACCTAGGAATGTGACAATGGTGCAATAATGTTAGCACTTGTGTGGCATTACTGCCACTAAACAATATCGCAGCAGACATCAGCAAATTTCCAATAGGTAGCTGATTTGCTGATGGCTGCGAATGCCATATATAAATATGGCCAGCTGAACAAGTGGCAGTGGCCACAATCACGAGCCCTTTCCTGCGGGAAACCACAACTGAAAATTTGTCACAGCATGTCCGACATTTGGAGAGCAGTTCCACCAACGATTCTTCAAAGACAATAAATTTAAATTAAAGTTCTTGCGCGTCCCTGTTGGCTGATAGTTCTATTGTGTCTGTGTCTTCACTATCAATTTCACTATCATCATCGTCATCATGATACTCTGGAACATATTCCGCGTCATTATAATCATCGTCATCATTACCTTCCTCCTCATCACTGGTAGTGGTAATGTCATCATTGTCACTCGTCATTTGTAATTGTTGGTCACCCTCAATGTTTATTACACACATTTTTTGTAATGGCGGTGCTGTCAGCAGCTCACATTGAACGTATTTGTCCACCGACGGTATCCACGCAATTGGAGTCTGGTGACGCCTGTGCTTCATTTCAGGCTTTGGTGGTAGCCTGGGGCATTCATGTGGCTCTTGTGGTTCTGTCTGGCTTTCGGCGGTTGTGAACACTGGCACATAACTTGCACATCGACCACTGGCTCGACAGGTTCCGGCGACAACAGTTCATCCAGCATCTGCAATAAGACGTACATTTGGTGAGATGTAACCCCCTGCAACGTCAATGTCACTGTTGCTAAAAATAGATTGATGTGCTACATTTTCGTTTCCGCACAATAACTCAAGTTATCTATATCGATATTCATGAAACTTCGCATGTGCAATGAGGGAAAGACACATATTGAATATGGGCTATGCCCATGCAGGGTCAAGGTCAATGTTGCTAAAAATACATTGCTGGGTTCACTGACGGTCAGGGCTCAAGCGGGGTGGGGGGGGGGTATTCTGTAAGCTCTCGTTTACTGACCAATCTAGTTCAACCTACTTTTTTTTATGGCGGCCATAATGAAACTGTGTCACCATTTTATAAAATCTGAAACAGTATTAGTTGTATGTATAAAATAAATTAAAGTATGTATGAAGTCCGTATTCTCTTTTATTCGGTAAGGAATCTGAACATCCATCAGCTATAGCAAGTGAATTATTTTTCGTGGCCGTGACATGAGAAATGGGGCTTATGGAATATATGCACAATGCAGCCCCAGATCAGCCTGTGCATGTGCGCAGTCTGATCAGGGCATACACTGTTCGCCATTCAGTTAGTGAAACATTCGCCATGCTTCTAACAAACATTGTATAGCCTAATCAGACAGTAAATTTGTGCTAGCGGAATCCCACAGACTGTGCTTCAGCAAATGCCAAGTTGTTGGTATTCTCTTTCTAACTATTTTGTAGTGTACCGCAGTACCGGTACATAAATTCTGCGTAGGCCTAAAATAAAATTGGGTGTGTAATCAACTGGGGGCCGTTTCACTAAACTTCGTACGACTAAAATGTTCGTAAGTGCAAAATTATGATAGTCTGTAAATTTCACATTAACAATGTTTTCTTGTAAATAAATTATTGGATTTACATTTATTGATGTAGCCTATGCTCAATAAATATAAATCAATAAATTGAAATTTACAGACTTACGAACATTTTAGTCGTAAGAAGTTTAGTGAAACGAGCCCCTGGTGTTTTATGAATGAACTAGTGCGTACGTACTGTCAATATTGACAAATAAAGCCCAGTTTTTGAAACAGATATAGCAATGCTCACTGTGCCAGTGGTACTGTACTGGTCTCATAAATCGCAAGCGCTACAAGTTATGCCTGACGACATACATGTAGAACGTTTGCGTGACAGTATTTATGACGTACTTTGTTGACGTAAGTTGGTGAATTATTCTGTGTATTAGATAAGTATGCTTACTTCCGCTTTCCGACGCTTGTTGTACGCCCCCCTTTCGTATGTCGGCGTCGGCGGCGAATGGAAAACCCGCTTTGGCGTTGATTCCGAAGGACCTTCTGTTGGCTCGAAGTTGAATTGTGTTGGTATGGCGTCTACTCGCAATTTCGGTTGCGCGTTCTCGTACCCAAACCGAGCCATCATCTCCGGGTCTTTCTCGTAAGCTGACGGTTCAAAATGTGCCGAACACAGTTTCGACGTGGCTGAAGGTGTGAAGTCTTTCCGCCGAAGCACGTGGATCCATATTTTTCTTACACGTTCATCTTTCGGGAAGGTGAAAAAGTGCAATCCGCAACCCTTGACGCTTTTGTTTTTGCAATTAAGTGCCACACAATAAGTCGGCATTGTTCTAAATCATATAGGCGCAACAGATATCATATACTTATATAAAACTTAAATTTAAAGGCTTGAAATACGGTACAAAACTTTTATTTGGTAATTCCTGGGTAAAATATAACCAACACGCCGTGCCAGGAACTATGAAATGACTATACTACACAGGCACCATCTGGCTGCTGGTCCTCCACATGACGTCAGTGGCCGAGCGCTGCCGGAAAATATGCATAATTGGCCAGCCAGTGTTTCAGCTGATAACACACAGCACTGATAACACTGTTAGCTGCGGGGTTTACACGCTGGTACTTTGGACAGTTCATGCTTATGGAAAGGTACAGAATATACATTTATGCAAAACCTTGCAAGAAATCCTTTAAACTGCGTTAAAATGTTCCTTTCGTAGAGCAGTGTTCCTTTTGCGAAAGGAACGTTATATCTATGTAACCGGTTAAACCCTCTATGTAACACCAAATATATGAAATATATAAATGTTATATAAAATTTGAGATAAACATATTTTTTATAAATTGTAATTAAATTCAACTTGTAAGTATTAGCTAAGAGGAACTAATACCGAAATTACTGCATGAAAACCTTCCTTTCGTAGAACAATCTTCCTTTCGCGAAAGGAACCTTCCTTTCGCGAAAGGAAGGTTCCTTTCGCTGTTTAGTCAAACCCCAATTTCTTGGACAAAACAAAATGTCGTCACTGCTGTTCTGAATATCAAGAACACATTAATAGACACCACCATACTCATAATATATTTATTTTCATATAAAATCAAATTATAATGTGTGGTCTACGGTATAATATTGCAAAACTAAGCATCAATTTTGCGTTTTGTTTACTTTTTCGTCGGTATCAAATTACGTTTTCCTATTCTGTTAACATAATTCTTCTCCGCCAAATTGAAATTCGAGGACGAATTCCATGTTTAATTTTTGTCTCCGAATTCCATATGTTTGGGTACAATTTTGGGAGTATTTATCAGTCGCGGTCCTTCGTTGGGCAACAATTGTTAATTGTGACATATTTTTCTGTACTTATTACACAGAAATGAATAAGTATAATACTGACATTTCTTTCAATTGAAAAATACAGAAAATATGTCGCAATTAACAGTTGAAGTGCAAATCAGATGTGATTTGGTACTTTGCAGGGGAAACCTAAGAGTGCACCATAACTCTCGGTACGGACGATGCGGGAGTATTCTGCAGAGTTACTTCCCGCAACTACGTTGGGCGCTAAATGTCACAGGGTGAGAAAGATGTGCACCAGCCCGGAATCGAACCGGGGATCTCTGGTTTACCACACCATCGCTCTACCTACTGAGCAAACCGGGCACAAATACACACATATTCACCATAGTGATCACTTCATTCAACCAAAAATTCACAAGCTAAAAGTTATGCCAAATTATTACAGTCAACGTCACAGATTATGCTCTTGGCGACATTAGCGGACACAAATTTGTCCATCAATTTGATCAAATAAACAACGGAATCTGACAGATAACACTACGACGGCGCATGGAAACATCATTATTCTGGTACTTGGAATCAAAATGGTGGATATTAAGATCAATATGTGAGGCGCTGACAGAACCTTTAACATTTTTTATCGCGATAGCAGCTACAGGGATTGTTGGACGCATTTATTTAGAGAAACGAGAGATTACAACCCACATTGGATAATATACTAAGTTACATTATGTTCTAACGTACACCAACATAGAGGATTAAATTTGTTTGCGACAAATGTTGGATTCTGGATTTTGTGGACAGGTGACAGAAATCGGAGCTGGATAAGAACCGACAGACGTGATTCTGAATATGCGTGCTTGATCTGTGGTTATTCTTCCAGATCATGTCATGCATGTTTTAATTTCACGTCATGTCAAAGCAGCACTATTGAACATAATGAATAACCTTTAATATTCTACACCAGAATTAAAGTTCATTCATCGTCTGATGTGTAACTGATGAATTAAGGTAAGTTACTTGTATATGACAACTTTTGCCTCACTAATTTTTATGCCGCACCACGATAGTGGAGGGGGCATTTAGTGTTACCCTTGTCCGTTCTTCCGTCCGTCACCAACGTAGTAACTCGTAAAACTTTTAAACCGTAATAGCTACAGACCTGAAACTTGGTACATGTATGTTTGATTCGACCCCATGGTCATGGATTATCTCCCCCTTTTCAAGTTAGAATTTTCCAATTTTGGCTTGTAGCTCGTAAAACTTTTAAACCCTAATAGCTACACACCTGAAACTTGGTATGTAGCTTCCTTATGATGAGTAGATTTGCAAAGTTTATTTTGATTCGACCCCCGAGTCATGGATTATCTCCCCTTTTTTTAATTAGAATTTGAAAATTTTGCCTTGTAGCTCGTAAAAGTTTTATAATAGCTACAGCACTGAAATGTGATATGTAGTTCCTTCCTTGATGAGTAGATGCGGAAAGTTTATTTCGATTTTTGATTCGAACCCCGTGTCGTGGATTATCACTCCCTTTTGAACACTGGAATTTTGCCTTGTTTACTATCAAAGCGATATGTGGTTATCAGTTGTCTATGAACACATTTTCTAGTTTTTAGTTATCTCCTTTGTTTTTTCGCGCACTGATTTGTCCGGAGCATAACGCGAACAGCCTTTGCAATATTTTTTATGAAACTTAACACATGCATAGGTCTCACGGAACAGTGCGGAGCTAGCGTTAAAGGTACATGCCCACTCAGTAGGCACAAAATGTTCTTTATGTCAGAGACATCATCGGAGACATTTTCTGGCCAAGATAAACAATCATTTACCATTACCCACGTATTGTTTGGCATTATTATACATTTTATATCAGAAGAAAATGTCCACATTGATATCAGGGACGATAACCGTGTTTCCTTAAAATCTTAACGGACATTACTATTTATTTTCTGTATTTATTTTTTGATGTGCAATGATCATACTTTTTAATCTGTGAAATTTTGTTTCAGTTGATGCATTTAATTAGTATAAATAATTATAAAATATCATGCCCAATTTGCACATGAAAATACCGATACCACCGCGCGTCACTATCAGTAAAATACATATTACCAAATGTAAGTGGGCATGCACCTTTACAAAGGGGTTGGACAATTTTTGTCGCGATCGCCTGCGGACAGTGCGATATAGTGTGCGCATTGACGTCCATCCGTAGTTTTTTTGCCGAGCCTGCTTGCTGAAAGCGAGACTTAGTGATCACAATGACGTCCGTGCGTCAGTCCGTCCGAAATCGGTGTATGTTTTTAAATACCATATCCTAAGTCACATTGACTTGAAACATCAAATGCTTATTAGTCATCATCCATATATTCATTCTGTGTCCCACTCATGCGGCCCCTGTGCCCCAAGGTCAAGGTCAAATGACTTTGAAATTTGTGTTAAAGTTTTTGTATACCTTATATCTCCACAAACACTTACTCAGATTTTGCTTCAAACATTCAGATAATTCTTTATTATCATCCATATTTTCATATTATAGCCCACGCATCGCGACCCACATGCCCAAGATCAAGTCAAATGACTTTCAAAATTTGCGTTAAAGCTTTTACATACCTTAATTCAAACTTCAAATAAATATACTCCGAGACCATCAAATGCCTCGGTGGGCTCGACATGCGGGCCATGGTCATCTGGTTTTTAGCTCGACTATTCGAAGAATAGTTAGAGCTTATGTTGTCACCCCGGCGTCGGCGTCACCGTCAGCCTTGGTTAAGGTTTTTAGTCAAGCTTGTATATGCAATACTACTGGCCCTACACCCACCATACTTGGACACCTTCATCTCCTAGTGATGTACATCAATAACCCCTGATCTATATTTGACCTTCACCTACATTTCCTCTTGAATTACTTAGTTAATTCCCATTGGTTATGGTTTTAGTCAACCTTGGTTAAGGTTTTTAGTCAAGCTTGTACATGGAATGCTATTGTGCATACATACACCATACTTGGACAACCTTTTCTCATAGGGTTGTACATCAATAACCCCTGATCTATATTTGACTTTGACCTACATTTCCTCTTGAATTACTTAGTTAATTCCCCTTGGTTAAGGTTTTTAGTCGAGCTTGTAGATGGAATACTCATGGCCCTACACCAATCATACGTGGACAACTTCATCTCCTAGTGATGTACATCAATAACCCCTGACCTATATCTGACATTGACCTACATTTAACCTTGAATTACTTACTTAAATTCCCTTGGTTAAGGTTTTTTGTCAACCTTGGTTAAGGTTTTTATGCAGGCCGCGGCCACCTTGTTTGTCAAGCTATGTGTACATCGACAACCCTCGTAGTCGAGCTATGCTGTTCTCCTACAGCTCTTGTTATTTACCGTAGGATAAAGTTTTTAAGAACACTATATCTGAGAAACAGCTTCGCCAATTCACTCGAAGCTTCACATGTGTGTTTATCATTATCCATATTTTAATTCTATGCTCAACCCCTGCAACCCCTGTGCCCAATATCAAGGTCAAATTACTTTGAAATTTACCTCAAAGTTTTTGACATGCCTGCATGTGGGCAGTGCGATATAGTTGTCACATTGGCCTACATACGTACGTACATCCATATGTACGTCACTTCGTGCGTCCGTTAAAGTTTTTTTGATTTAACGTTAAAGTTTTTAAATGTACATGCCCACTCAGTAGACACAAACTGTTCTTTATAGAAATTAAATAAGTGTATCATTGTGTCACTATTCCACCAGTTCTAAAAAATTACGTGTGCCCGCTATCCATATATAATCATTTAGTAATATTTATTTTACTGATAATGACTAGCGGTGGTATCAAGCTATTTTCATATTCAAATGAGGCATGATATTTTTTAATTATTTATGCTAATTAAAGGTACATACCCACTCAGTAGGCACAACAATTAAAGTTATGTGTATTCTCAGTTATTTGTAGGTATTAAATAAGTGTATAATTTTGTCACTATTCCACCAGTTCTAAACATTACGTGTGCCCGTTATATGGATATAGTCATTTAGTAATGTTTATTTCACTGATAGTGACACGTGGTGATATCAGGCTATTTTCATAGGCAAATGGGGCATGATATTTTTAGCTCACCTGAGCGAAGCTCATGTGAGCTATTGTTACCGCAATGTGTCCGTCGTCCGTCGTCTGTCGTCGTCCGTCGTCGTCCGTGAACATTTTCAAACGTCTTCTCCTCGGTAACCATTGGGTCTATAGTCACCAAACTTCATGGTCATGGTCCTTCTGTAGGGGGATTACAAAATTGTTAAAATGACGTAATTACGTAATCCAAGATGGCCGCCATCTAAAAATAGCACAAATTCTTAAAAAATCTTCTTCTGAAGAACCACCAACCGGATTTCGACAAAACTTGGTAGGAATGATCGATGTACATTGCTCTTTCAAAGTTGTTAAAATGGTGACCCCGGGGTCAAAAATGGGCGTGGCCCATGGGGTCAAATATTGTCATGTCATATATCAAATTGAAGGTATCAATGAGGCGATCACTCTGGTGCATTTTGTGTCGAAATCGGATTGTTATGTCATCCAAGATGGCCGCCGAAATGTCAAAAGGTCGTTCTTTTATTAGAGATTTCAAAATTCTTATTCACATGAACCGCTTGGCCCATGGTAGCCAAACTTAAAAGTTATGGTCCATGGCTGAAGCCTTTTCAGATTTGTTAAAATGGAGGTCATCGCTAATCCAAGATGGCCGCCGTCTAAAAATAGCATGAATTCTTAAAATATCTTTTCATGAACCGCTAGCCGGATTTCGACGAAACTTGGTAGGAATGATCGATGTGCATTGCTCTTTCAAAGTTGTTAAAATGGTGACCCCGGGGTCAAAAATGGGCGTGGCCCGTGGGGTCAAATTTTATTTTTGACCGAATATGGTCATGTTATATATTAAATCGAAGGTATCAATGAGGCGATCACTCTGGTACATTTTTTGTCGAAATCGGATTGTTATGTCATCCAAGATGGCCGCCGAAATGTTAAAAGGTCGTTCTTTTATTAGAGATTTCAAAATTCTTCTTCACATGAACCGCTTGGCCCATGGTAGCCAAACTTAAAAGTTATGGTCCATGGGTGAAGCCTTTTCAGATTTGTTAAAATGGAGGTTATCGCTAATCCAAGATGGCCGACGTCTAAAAATATCATAAATTCTTAAAAAATCTTCTTCTCTTGAACCGCTAGCCGGATTTCGACGAAACTTGGCATGAATGATCGATGTACAATGCTGTTTCAAAGTTGTTAAAATGGTGACCCTGGGGTCAAAAATGGGCGTGGCCCGTAGGGTCAAATTTTATTTTTGACCGAATATGGTCATGTTATATATCAAATCAAGGTATCAATGAGGCGATTACTCTGGCACATTTTTTGTCGAAATCGGATTGCTATGTCATCCAAGATGGCCGCCGAAATGTCAAAAGGTCGTTCTTTTATTAGAGATTTCAAAATTCTTCTTCACATGAACCGCTTGGCCCATGGTAGCCAAACTTAAAAGTTATGGTCCATGGGTGAAACCTTTTCAGATTTGTTAAAATGGAGGTCATCGCAAATCCAAGATAGCCGCCGTCTAAAAATAGCATAAATTCTTAAAAAATCTTCTTCTCATGAACCGCTAGCCGGATTTCGACGAAACTTGGTAGGAATGATCGATGTACAATGCTCTTTCAAAGTTGTTAAAATGGTGACCCCGGGGTCAAAAATGGGCGTAGCCCGTGGGGTAAAATTTTATTTTTGACCGAATATGGTCATGTTATATATCAAATCAAGGTATCAATGAGGCGATCACTCTGGTACATTTTTTGTAGAAATCGGATTGTTATATCATCCAAGATGGCCGCCTAAATGTCAAAAGGTCGTTCTTTTATTAGAGATTTCAAAATTCTTCTTTACATGAACCGCTTGGCCCATGGTAGCCAAACTTAAATGTTATGGTCCATGGGTGAAACCTTTTCAGATTTGTTAAAATGGAGGTCATCGCTAATCCAAGATGGCCGCCGTCTAAAAATAGCATAAATTCTTAAAAAATCTTCTTCTCATGAACCTCTGGCCGGATTTCGACGAAACTGGGTAGGAATGATCGATTTACAATGCTCTTTCAAAATTGTGAAAATGGTGACCCCGGGGTCAAAAATGGGCATGTCCCGTGGGGTCAAATTGGGGTCAAATTTTATTTTTAACCGAATATGCTCATGCCATATATCAAATTGAAGGTATCGATGAAGCGATTGCTCTGGTGCAATATTTGTCGGAATCGGATGATTATGTCATCCATGATGGCCACCAAAAGGTCCATTTATTCAAGATTTTGAACGTCTTTTTCTCAGGAACCACATGGCCGATGCTGGCCAAACTTCATAGGAAGTTAAGATCCTTGGGTGAAGCATTTTCAGATTTTGTAAAATGAGTCATCGCTTAATCCAAGATGACCGCCATCTAAAAATAGCACAATTTGTTTAAAACACATGAATTCAATGTCACATTCTCCTCTGGTGTTCATGGAGTCAGGTGAGCGAATTAGGGCCATCATGGCCCTCTTGTTTAATTACTTATACTAATTAAATGTGATCCCCTGAAAAAATCATGTTTTCAACAGATTATAAAGTATCATTGCACATCAAAAAATAAATAGTAATGTCTTTGTAACATTTTAAGGAAACACGGTTATCGCCCCTGATAGCAGTGTGGAAATTTACGTCTGATATAAAATGTATAATAATGCCAATAAATATGTGTATTAATGGTGAATTAATGTTTATTTTGCCCGAAAATGTCTTAGATGATGTCTCCGATATAAAGAACATATTAATGTCATACATAACCTGTTTTCACTAATGCATTTAATTTCCCAATGAAATTATCAGGCAGGTACCTTATCGCGTGTGCTGTGCATACGCTAGTCGATTAAAAATCGATCTTGTCTATAAATAGACACGCCAACCTGTTCTACCGTGAACATGCAATGGTAAACCCCAATGAGAGGTCATTCTTATTTCCTGCCCGATAGCGGAAGCACGTTGTTTTTTCGCTCCGGGATAATTATTAGGCATGGTATATAATTGTAATTTATTTTGTTGAATTATTTTTATTCGAATTGGGTACGAATATTTTCACTGAGTTCAATTTCGGAATACGAATTTTTCGTTCGAATTGGTGTATCAATTCGAAGTTACCAATTTATATTTTGTTGGACGAAGAAGGTGAAATTGTTTTTTTTTGTAGTTTTCCACACGCCGCCAAGGAGTGGTTTACGGGCGTGTCGGCGACGGCCTGGGGTGAGTGAGTACTTGAGATTATTATGGAATACGATTGCGGACATAAAGGGTCCGATTGGGACACTCATGTGGGGCGTTGTGCAAATTGTTGTGGTTGTTCTATTCAGGACCCGTGTTCGGTTTCTTTCCTCTGTGGCCATAAGACATGGGAAATGGCTAGAGGAAAGAAACCGAAAACCAAAAATAGAACTAAAAGTAGCAAGTCTACGAATGATGTTGAGAGTGTCGTGCAGGACACAATAACAAAGGAGAATGTCCGGTTGCTGTCGCATCCCAACGGGAGTTCAGCGCCCGACAATTATAATTCTCCGCAATTACCAGTCCGGTTGCTGTCGCATCCCAACGGGAATTCAGCGCCCGACACTAATAGTTCTATACAATCATCTGTCCGGTTGCTGTCGCATCCCAACGGGAGTTCAGCACCCGACACACAGAATACTGCACAAATGGGGTTGCAATTGCAATCATATCCAAACGATTGTTCATCAGTTGGCCAGAATCTCTATCCATCAGTGTCAAATTTAGTGCAAAGTGAATTGGTGGTTTGTGGAGATAACATTAATTTATCTGATGTTCCATCACACAGTTTATATGAAACACAGGATAAAATTGGGTCAGAAACGCAAGGTGAATTATCACGAGGCCGAAACCGGGACCGTCGCGTTACTAGATCTAGGTCACGAGATAGTTGACATAGACACCGTAGGAGACGACGAGTATCTAAACATAAGCGACGCCATTATAGTTCATCAGATTCATCGTCTAGTAGCGCATCGTCTCTAAATCGTTACAAACGACGCGAACATTCCCATAAGCGTCAGCGTCGATCCTTATCTAGATCTTCGGTTGATCGGTCAACACCCGCGGATATAGTTGATTCACTGAAATCATTTATTCAACAAATTATGGTACAGAAAGACACACCTCATCAGGTTGCTTCTGTCGCTAATGATCGCATGACATCTCCTACTCCAGAGGTGCCTATTTCAACATCACAGTTAGGCGCGGGAAATGTTGCGCAATTATCGCTAGATGTGTCGGTAGAAAACGCGGAAGATTACAAGGACGAGACACCTGCATTGACATATGCAGATGCCATCGCTACTGTCTATCGCCTGATAAATGACGTAGAACATTGCCCGTCACAACCTGCGCCGAAACCTAGGGTTAGGTCCCTCCTTGAGAGGGAAGACGAACCGATTGATTTCGATATACCTACACTTCCGCATTCATCAACTGTTAAAGCGATGGCAGATAGTTTAGAGAGAGACTCTGGGTTAGATTTGACCAAAACAGGTTCATTAGTGACCAAAGATTTTTTTTAACGTCTTGGGCCTAGGTCGTATAAGGTGCACACTGAAAACTGGCCGACACGCAACCCCCCTTTAGATAGGGATGCCACTAAGGTGGGGATCTTGCCCAACTATAATTCCTCCTATATTGTCGGAATCATTGGAATCTCGGTCTAGGTCTATGCTTAAGCATGACATCTCACTTGGATTTATTTTTGGCGGCGTTAGGTAAAGGCCTACGGCAGGGGAAAAGTTTAGACACTTTGTCTCTGCTGTTACAACCGGCAGCGAAAACCAGTAGACATTTGATGGGATCAGCTATGTCTATGTCCACTGACCTTCTCCTGTGTAGAAGGGATATGCGGCTATAGCTTCAGCTACCATCCTACCAGGGCAGGGTAGAGATATTTTGAGGTCTTGCCCCTTACAGCAACAACATTGTTAGGGGATAAGTGCTCGGAGGTTGCTGCAGCGGATCTTGTGGATAGGCAAAGAAACTTATTGTCTAGCACAATTTCGAAACTGCAGTCGCAACCAAGTCAGTCCCGGAATAGTGGCCACGTTACTCATACAGCTTTTGCTAAACCAAGTATGAATATGGTTCCGCTTACGGGGGGTCCAGGCCGTAGTACGCCGTTCCAACAAGGATCTAGGGGACGTTTTCCTCGCTCGCGCGGAAGGGGTGAACGTGGTCGATGAGGTCGTTTCTCCAGGTCTATGCCTCGGAGGGGTAACTTTTAGTATTAGCAATGTACGGGGAAATTTGCCCGATCTCGCCATTCCCTTCTCCTGGCTACCTGTAGGAGGCAGATTAGCCTTCTTCGGTCACCAGTGGGAGGGAATTACGGACAACGAATGGGTACTGGATATTATACGGAAGGGTTATGCGATTCCGTTTGTCCAGGACCAACCGTTGAGGAGATCGCTACCAGAGAGCGACACTTTGCGAGATCCGATCAAGAGAAATCTATTAAATCTGGAAATAGAATCTCTCTTGAGGAAAAAGGCAATAGAAGAAGTCCGGGACCTCTCCAGCCCCGGGTTTTACAGCAGACTCTTCCTAGTGCCCAAGAAAAATGGGAAGCTGTGCCCTGTACTAGATTTGTCGGCACTGAACACATACATGGTAATCGAACATTTCAATATGGAAACCGCTCGTTCCATTCGAGGTACCAGCCAAAAGGGGCATTGGGCGGTATCCATAGACCTGAAGGACGCTTACTTACATGTACCAATGCGGCCTTCATCCAGGAAATACCTTCGGTTCCGGTGGCAGAACAAAGCATTTCAGTTCACCGTTTTGCCATTCGGAATTTCGACAGCCCCGAAAGTGTTCACCAAATTGATGGAGAAGGTGGCTGCAGTCGAGCGTCGGAAGAGGATAATTTTGCTCAAATACTTCGACGATTGGCTTATCCACCAGCAATCGAAACTGCTGCTAATGCAGCATTTGGTTGCAGTCTGGAAAACTGTAACCAAGCTGGGACTGATACCCAATGTGGAGAAATCAGAACTAGTTCCCTCACAAAATTTCAATTATGTGGGGATGAACTTCATGACGGCATTGGGTATAGTCAGAGTTCCTGCAGACAGAGTTCAGAACGTTCTGACATTGGTATTCAGAATTCTCGATGTAGTGGAAATTTCAGCACGGGAATACCTGTCCTTACTGGGGACACTCAATGCAACAGCAGAGTTTTTAATTCTAGGGAGATTACACCTGAGACCCCTGCAATTGTATCTGCTGTTTCATTGGGTGCCACACCGTTGTCCACTGAATATGTCCATCCCACTATCGAAGGATTTCAAGAGACATCTGCGTTGGTGGGCAAAGAAGGGCATATATCTGGCGGGGGTTCCCATGTCACAGCCAGAACCAGATCTGTTTCTTACCACAGATGCGTCAAAGGTGGGGTGGGGAGCTCATATGGAGCCTCTGGGTCTCGTGTTTCAAGGCACATGGTCGGTAGAGCAAAGACAAGAACATGTGAATATGTTGGAGTTAAGGGCAGTGTCGTTAGCACTAAATCAAGCAGCTCAACACATAAGGGGAAAGTTTATTCAGGTGTCAACAGACAATACAACAGTCGTTGCTTATTTAAACAAACAAGGGGAAACGCACTCGGCCCCCCTTTGCATAGAGACAATGAAGCTGTTGAGTTGGTGTCACAGCAGGGACATAGTGTTGCAAACCCGTTACATAACAGGCAAGTCCAACATATTAGCAGATTACCTCTCAAGGAGTATGACACCGGTGCTGACGGAATGGACATTAAGGAACGACATTGCGTCGGCACTCATAAGGGGAGATGGGGGCATCCGAATGTGGATCTGTTTGCAACAAGGCTAAACGCAAGGTTACCACTATTCGTGTCCCTGGTGCCAGACATATCGGCATGGGCGGTCGACGCAATGTCATTCGAGTGGAACAATCTGGACGGGTACGCTTTTCCACCTTTTATCCTTCTACCACGGGTGCTGAAACGAATACGATCGTATCAGTGCAGGATGACTCTAGTAGCTCCATTCTGGCCACAGAGGAGCTGGTTCTCCCTCCTGTTGGAGTTGTTAGTCGCCCCACCAGTGATCCTCCCATTAGAAACAAATATATTGTCCCAACACGGGGGAAAATTACTGCATCCGAATATTCAAAGTCTAAACCTCTGCGCCTGGAGGTTGTCAGAAATTCGATCAGAGGTGACAAATTTCCAGAAAGGCCTGCAGAATGCATATCTGGGGCTAGATGAAAATCTACATCGGCATGCTATGATGCAAAATGGGGAATATTTACAAATTGGTGTAGTAGCAGGCAAATCCATTCACGCAATCCAACTGTAGTGGAAATTGCTGATTTTTTCCTTTACCTTTTTGAGGAGAAAAAATGTTCCCCTTCTACGATAAAAGGGTATCGCTCAGCACTGGCTAGTGCATTCAAGTTTGGTAAAGGGGAGATAAGCACAATAGGCACAGATGTTCGCATTTCTGAATTAGTCCGTTATTTTGAAAAAGAGCGGCCATTATCTAAATCATTGGCACCTAAGTGGAATCTGACATGTGTGTTGCTCTCCCTTTCAGAGAAACCTTATGAACCAATGGAACAGGCATCTAGATTTGATTGGTCTGTTAAAACGGCGTTTCTTCTTGCTATGTCAACTGCCAAAAGGTGTAGTGAGTTACACGCTTTAACTGCCACGGGTTTTTTTTATGAACAAGGGAATGGCATGACCCTGGCATATGAAACTTCTTTTTTACCTAAAACACAGCCTCGTGTCACGTTTCCAGAGCCTTTTCGAGTACCAGGTTTATCTGGTGTGTCGGGCTCTGATGAAACATTGTGCCCCGTCCGCGTAGTGAAACACTATTTGGACTGATCGGCCAGTTTTAGGGGTAACAGGGGCAGACTTTTCATCCCAGTATTAGAGCATACAGAAATTTCAAAATCCGCAGTTTCCAGATGGATAGCTCTGGCAATCCGCAAGGCATACCAAGGGTTATCCAAACGAAAACTGTCGTTACTTAAGATCAATGCTCATGAAGTCAGAGCCATAAGCACTTTCTGGGCATTTTTCAACCACTCCCCAATTAACAACATTCTTAATGCTGCATGCTGGAAATCACACAACACATTTTCAACATTTTATCTGAGGACTATGACAGTTCAGAGTCAATATCTGTATAAGTTAGGACCGTTGGTAGCGGCAGGTCAGGTCCTTAAACAATAAGATGACCTGAGATTGGAGATGTGTTCTGTGAAGGTAATTAGGTGAACAATTAAGGAATCTGGTGGTGGGCTGTTTTGTAAAGGTTCTTTAATTGTTGTCTGTATCATGTGTAGTGATCGAGTGTACATGAATACAAATTTAGAGTACATGTATTATGTGGGTTACCAATTGTAAACTGTGAAACAGTGTAAATTAGTTGGGTAATGGCAACCATGAAATTTCGAAGACATTGATTACCTAAAGACGATAGTAGTGGTTGCCAAATGTATTTGTGGTATATGTTACTACAACACATACTATGGAAATGGTAATTTGATCAATATAGACAATGCATATTGAGAAAAATGGGAGGGGGAAAGTGTCGTGTGTAATGATGAGTGGACCGATAGTACGGAGATACGCAGGCGAATTCACATTAAGGTGAGAATTATTAGGATGTTGATATCCTGTTCTCCCAGAGTTGAAATAACACTATTAACACAGTTAGTAGTTCACAGGGTTTTCTTGCACTCTATGCACTTGTATCTATGTACTAGGGTAGCAAATATATCATGGGTATACACCTCCCACCAATGGACAAATTCTGCATTAGTGAAAACAGGTTATGTATGACATTAATATGGAAATTTTTTAATGTAAAATTTATATTAATTAATACTTACCTGTTTTCACTAGGTTAGGCCCACCTCCCGACCCCGCTAGTCATGAAATATTTCCTCACTGGCAGGAAATTGAATGACCTCGCATTGGGGTTTACCAGTGAATGTTCACGGTATAAAAAAGGTTGGCGTGTCTATTTATAGACACGATCAATTTTTAATGCACAGCACACGCGATAAGGTACCTGCCTGATAATTTCATTGGGAAATTAAATGCATTAGTGAAAACAGGTAAGTATTAATTAATATAAATTTTACATTAAAAAATTTCCATTTTGTGCCTACTGAGTGGGCATGTACCTTTAAGAACACTATATCTCTGAAACCGCTTCACAAATTCACTCGAAACTTCACATACTGTGTATTAATCACCCACATTTTCATTATTATTTATATGTGCCCAATGTCACGGTCAAATTACTTTGAAATTTCCCTTAAAGTTTTTGTTGGGCCCGCTTGCAGACAGAGCGATATAGTCGGCACATTGGTGTGCATTCAGGATGAAGTTTTTGATTAAAGTGTTTTTTTAGTTAAAGTTTTTGGGTATACTATCAAAGCCTCGGCGGGTACGGCATGTTTTTACGTCAATGGGCTCAAGCTCTGTTGCAATAAAAAAATTGTTTGTACTATCAAATGCCTCGGCGGGCACGACATGCAGGCCAGGGCCATCTAGTTATTATGGCATGCGATTTGATCAGTCGGTCTTCACACCATGACTAGTTTAGCACTTGATCAGTCGGCCATCGCACCAGGACTAGTTTGGAACTTGATCAGTAGGCCATCGCACCAGGACTAGTTTAGAACTTGATCAGTCGGTCATCGCACCAGGACTAGTTTAGCACTTGATCAGTCGGCCATCGCTCCAGGACTACTTTAGAACTTGATCAGTCGGCCATCGCACCAGGACTAGTTTAGCACTTGATCAGTCGGCCATCGCTCCAGGACTAGTTTAGAACTTGATCAGTCGGCCATCGCACCAGGACTAGTTTAGAACTTGATCAGTCGACCATCTCACCAGGACTAGTATAGCACTTGATCAGTCGGCCATCGCACCAGGACTAGTTTAGAACTTGATCAGTCGGCCATCGCACCAGGACTAGTATAGCACTTGATCAGTCGGCCATCGCACCGGGACTAGTTTAGCCCTTGATCAGTCGGCCATCGCACCAGGACAAGTAAGGCACTCGATCAGTCGGTCATCGCATCAGGACTAGTTTAGAACTTGATCAGTCGACCATCGCTCCAGGACTAGTTTCGAACTTTATCAGTCCGCCATTGCTCCAGGACTAGTTTAGAACTTAATCAGTCGGCCATCGCACCAGTACTAGTTTAGCACTTAATCAGTCGGCCATCTCACCATGACTAGTATAGAACTTGATCAGTCGGCCATCACTCCAGGAATAGTTTAGCCCTTGATCAGTCGGCCATCGCTACAGGACTAGTTTATAACTTGATCAGTCGGCCATCGCACCAGGACTAGTTTAAAACTTGATCAGTCGGCCATTGCTCCAGGACTAGTTTAGAACTTAATCAGTCGGCCATCGCACCAGGACTAGTTTAGCACTTGATCAGTCGGACATCTCACCATGACTAGTATAGAACTTGATCAGTCGGCCATCACACCAGGACTAGATTAGCCCTTGATCAGTCGGCCATCGCACCAGGACTTGTGTAGCCCTTGATCAGTCAGCCATCGCACCAGGACTAGTATATAACTTGATCAGTCGGCCATCGCACCATGACTAGTTTAGCCCTTGATCAGTCGGTCTTCGCACCAGGACTAGTAGAGCACTTCATCAGTCTGCCATCACTAGTATAGGGCTTGATTAGTCGCCCATTGCACCATGCCCAGTATAGCACTTGATCAGTTGGCCATCTCACCATGCCCAGTATAGTACGTGATCAGTCGGCCATGCCGAGTATAGCACTTGATCAGTCGGCCATCACACCAGGACTACTTTAGCACTTGATCAGTCGGCCATCGCACCAGGACTAGTATATCACTCAATCAGTCGGCCATCACACCAGGACTACTTTAGCACTTGATCAGTCGGCCATCGCACCGGGACTAGTCTAGCCCTTGATCAGTCGGCCATCGCACCAGGACTAGTATAGCACTCGATCAGTCGGCCATCCCACCAGGACTAGTTTAGAACTTGATCAGTCGACCATCGCACCAGGAATAGTTTAGCCCTTTTTCAGTCGGCCATCGCACCGGGACTAGTTTAGCCCTTGATCAGTCGGCCATCGCACCAGGACTAGTATAGCACTCGATCAGTCGGCCATCACACCAGGACTATTTTAGCCCTTGATCAGTCGGCCATCGCACCAGGACTTGTGTAGCCCTTGATCAGTCAGCCATCGCACCAGGACTAGTATAGAACTTGATCAGTCGGCCATCGCACCATGACTAGTTTAGCCCTTGATCAGTCGGTCATCGCACCAGGACTTAGTAGGAGCACTTGATCAGTCTGCCATCACTAGTATAGGGCTTGATTAGTCGCCCATTGCACCATGCCCAGTATAGCACTTGATCAGTTGGCCATCTCACCATGCCCAGTGTAGTACGTGATCAGTCGGCCATGCCGAGTATAGCACTTGATCAGTCGGCCATCACACCAGGACTACTTTAGCACTTGATCAGTCGGCCATCGCACCAGGACTAGTATATCACTCAATCAGTCGGCCATCACACCAGGACTACTTTAGCACTTGATCAGTCGGCCATCGCACCGGGACTAGTCTAGCCCTTGATCAGTCGGCCATCGCACCAGGACTAGTATAGCACTCGATCAGTCGGCCATCCCACCAGGACTAGTTTAGAACTTGATCAGTCGACCATCGCACCAGGAATAGTTTAGCCCTTGATCAGTCGGCCATCGCACCGGGACTAGTTTAGCCCTTGATCAGTCGGTCTTCGCACCAGGACTAGTAGAGCACTTGATCAGTCTGCCATCACTAGTATAGGGCTTGATTAGTCGCCCATTGCACCATGCCCAGTATAGCACTTGATCAGTTGGCCATCTCACCATGCCCAGTATAGTACGTGATCAGTCGGCCATGCCGAGTATAGCACTTGATCAGTCGGCCATCACACCAGGGACTACTTTAGCACTTGATCAGTCGGCCATCGCTCCAGGACTAGTATATCACTCAATCAGTCGGCCATACACCAGGACTACTTTAGCACTTGATCAGTCGGCCATCGCACCGGGACTAGTCTAGCCCTTGATCAGTCGGCCATCGCACCAGGACTAGTATAGCACTCGATCAGTCGGCCATCCCACCAGGACATCGTTTAGAACTTGATCAGTCGACATCGCACCAGGAATAGTTTAGCCATTTTTCAGTCGGGCCATCGCACGGGACAGTTTAGCCCTTGATCAGTCGGCCATCGCTCCAGGACTAGTATAGCACTCGATCAGTCGGCCATCACACCAGGACTAGTTTAGCCCTTGATCAGTCGGCCATCGCACCAGGACTTGTGTAGCCCTTGATCAGTCAGCCATCGCACCAGGACTAGTATAGAACTTGATCAGTCGGCCATCGCACCATGACTAGTTTAGCCCTTGATCAGTCGGTCATCGCACCAGGACTAGTAGAGCACTTGATCAGTCTGCCATCACTAGTATAGGGCTTGATTAGTCGCCCATTGCACCATGCCCAGTATAGCACTTGATCAGTTGGCCATCTCACCATGCCCAGTGTAGTACGTGATCAGTCGGCCATGCCGAGTATAGCACTTGATCAGTCGGCCATCACACCAGGACTACTTTAGCACTTGATCAGTCGGCCATCGCACCAGACTAGTATATCACTCAATCAGTCGGCCATCACACCAGGACTACTTTAGCACTTGATCAGTCGGCCATCGCACCGGGACTAGTCTAGCCCTTGATCAGTCGGCCATCGCACCTGGACTAGTATAGCACTCGATCAGTCGGCCATCCCACCAGGACTAGTTTAGAACTTGATCAGTCGACCATCGCACCAGGAATAGTTTAGCCCTTGATCAGTCGGCCATCGCACCGGGACTAGTTTAGCCCTTGATCAGTCGGCCATCGCACCAGGACTAGTATAGCACTCGATCAGTCGGCCATCGCACCAGGAATAGTTTAGAACTTGATCAGTCGGCCATCGCACCAGGACTAGTTTAGAACTTGATCAGTCGACCATCGCACCAAGAATAGTTTAGCCCTTGATCAGTCGGCCATAGCGCCGAGACTAGTTTAGCCCTTGATCAGTTGGCCATATCACCAGGACTAGTATAGCACTCGATCAGTCGGCCATCGCACCATGACTAATTTAGAACTTGATCAGTCGGCCATCGCACCACGACTAGTTTAGAACTTGATCAGTCGGCCATCGCACCAAGACTAGTATAGCACTTGATCAGTCGGCCATCGCACCAGGACTAGTATAGCAACCATGACTAGTTTAGAACTGGATCAGTCGGCCATCGCACCACGACTAGTTTAGAACTTGATCAGTCGGCCATCGCACCAAGACTAGTATAGCACTTCGGCCATCGCTCCAGGACTAGTTTAGAACTTGATCAGTCGGCCATCGCACCAGGACTAGTTTAGCACTTGATCAGTCGGCCATCGCTCCATGACTAATTTAGAACTTGATCTGTCGGCCATCGCACCAGGACTAGTTTAGAACTTGATCAGTCGACCATCTCACCAGGACTAGTATAGCACTTGATCAGTCGGCCATTGGACCAGGACTAGTTTAGAACTTGATCAGTCGGCCATCGCACCAGGACAAGTATAGCACTCGATCAGTCGGCCATCGCATCAGGACTAGTTTAGAACTTGATCAGTCGGCCATCGCTCCACAGGACTAGTTTAGAACTTGATCAGTCGGCCATTGCTCCAGGACTAGTTTAGAACTTAATCAGTCGGCCATCGCACCAGGAATAGTTTAGCACTTGATCAGTCGGCCACGTCATCCTGCGTTACAGACAGAAGTGGTGGTCGAGGGGGAGGGGTGTAGTGTAGTCATAGACAAAAACTGGTGGTGGTGGTGATACACATTGTTCCCACTGTGGGATATAGACCGGAACTTTTAGGACGCCAAATGTAGATGGCTGGTGTGTGTGGGGGATCATTGTTTTGTGTCCCCGGCGGTGGTGCGGAGTACAATGATGAATTACTGATGAATTACTTTATTGAACACACATGATGTATATGCACTGTGATACCGTACTTCACAATCCTCAGTTTTAAATTGTTTCTGTATCGTAAAACTGAAAATTTATTCATTTTGAAAAACTTAAAATTGTGGCAGATGATCGAAATGAAAACCGGATGTTTACATGCGAAATTAACCGGTTCATCGGTATATTTTAACCGCACGATGACCCCACTGTATATTCATACCATATATATACGAACTGATATCGTATGTTTGTATAATATTCGTATAGTACGTTTGTATAATGTAAACAAACTGTACTATACGATGATACGGTACAAATCATACGGGTTACCAATATTATATGATCATACGATATGCTCATTAAATATACCAATACTATACGATTACGATATGTATACGATATTAGTATATATACAAATAGGTAAGGAGCAGAAAAGCACTACTGTAGGTGTATATATATGCGTAACGCTAAGTTTTTACCGCAAATAGCGAAAGAATGACCGCACAAACGGTATCGCGAAAGAATGACCGCACAAACTGGACCGCGAAAGAATGACCGCACAAACGGTATCGCGAAAGAATTTCCGCAAAAACGGGACCGCGCTTGGACCGCAATTAGACTGCAATTTCAGAGGGGACGAATTGCAATTCAAGGACCGCTGGATTGCAATTCTTGGTAAGAGAATTGCAGGCGGGAGTGCAGAGCGGCCTGCGGTTCTCTTTCCGGGCGAATTGCAATTCCTGGAGTGCAGGATTGAAATTCGCGTTCCCATTAATTGCAATTGGACCGCAATCGGACTGCAATCATGTGACTGCGGTCCAAAGAGTTGGTTGCGGAATTGCAATACTTATAGCGCAGTTAGCGCTGCGCTCCGCTTTTAATTGCAGTTTACGCTAATTTTTTTCTTTAAACTGCGAAAGAATGACCGCTTTACGCTGCACTCTGCTGTCAAACCAGCGGACCGCTCTGTTGACCAACATGACCAATGCGGCAATAAAATCAGAATAGTTGATTTTTTCTGACGAAAATATATATTTTCCTATCTGTATTTAGCCATTTAAAATCCAATAAAATATACATAAATAGTAGAATTAGGTGTATATATTTCACATATTATTAACATTTTGTTTATCGTAATCAGGGACGAGTCTTTCCAAACGCAATTTTAGCTTTATCAAGTTTGCCCTCTTGCGTATCAAGGCAACGTAATGGCCGCCTATCGGGAAATATTTTACAAAATTTGAGTTTTGAGTTTGGCATAATTTCAGCCATTTATGAATATACTCTATCTGATTTAATTAAATAATCCGTAGCATGACTAGAATCATGTTACGTTGCTTAAGGTCAAATTGTTATAATCCGCTTTATGTGTGTTCATGGCAGTTAACATTTTTTATGAAATTAGACCAATAACCGGATGGTCTTTAATTTCGACAAAGTCGGTAGAAAGAAGAAAGAAGCGCAAATAGCGGAAGAATGACCGCACAAACGGTATCGCGAAAGAATGACCGCACAAACTGGACCGCGAAAGAATGACCGCACAAATGGTATCGCGAAAGAATGACCGCAAAAACGGGACCGCGATTGGACCGCAATTAGACTGCAATTTCAGAGGGGACGAATTACAATTCAAGTACCGCTGGATTGCAATTCTTGGTAAGAGAATCGCAGGCGGGAGTGTAATATTGACGACAGTAACATGAACATGGAATACCAATAACTTGGAAACACTGCACATCGACACTGCGAGTGTGCTTGTCGGTCTAGCAAGAGACATAATCAATTACTAGAAATTGGGGAATTATATAACATATACATATCGTATATATGTAGAGTCAATGGTGTGATCATGGTCATCGAATCTCTGTTTATATACGACATATGATGTTGTTATTGCCCATATGATGTTGTTATTGCCCAAAATAAAATACACTTTTGGATGACGTATCATTTAAGTAGTCATATGCTGTGTTTATTAACAATAAACTCGCGTTTGGATGACCTATATTATCAGGGAGCCATATACATTAGGCATGTACTATGTACATAAGAAGGATTTAATGAGTCAGTATTTGTGAGTCACATAAGTATGGATATTAAACTATAATGCGATGGAGATCAATATGTTGTGAATTCATGATGGAACATATGTTGAGGTCATTCTTTGGTACATAGAAAGAATAACAGTTATACAAATGTAATACGCGGTAATAATACAATATATATTGAATGCATATTTATGTATATGCATCACAGTTATGAAGGGCATTGTTTCTGGGGAATACCATACACTGTAATCATATATGTTGTAGTCATATAATGTTCTTACATGGTATGTGTAAGTGTCATAATTGTGTATTGTAATATCACAACCATATGTGTAATATAATATATAATACTTTAAGTGCATTAAAATGAACATGGTTGATTATTCTATGAAAATCTAGAATTGTATCAGAAAGTTTCAACATACGACATATACATAAGATCGTAAGAGACCAAACAGAGACACTTATTTTCACATGCACGTATTTGGGTAGTTGCACTTGCGAATCATGGATAAACTATGTACACAAATCAACAAAACAACCACTTTTCAGTACAACACCGCAAGTCCCGTGACTGGATTTTCAACTAACCGGGTTTGAGCTAACCTGGAAGCGAAATGTGTAAAGCTAAACATTGACACATAGCTGATATGAGGCCTCTCAATCATGAGCATTCGTTACAGCATATTATGTTTTATATATGTGACACGCATAGACGCTGTCAATATTGATTGTGCAGGAGACGGGACTTTTGTTGATGAGAATATATGTTAATTGAGAATATATTTCCATTTATCAGCGATGATTATACAATCAGTCATGGGAAAGATTTGCTGAAATAGAATATGCTGATCTGCCTTATACAGACGTATGGTTATATGGGACAATTATTAAATATTTCAGTGTAATTTAAGTGTATGCATATGGGTATATCCACTTGTGAATGTATGGATATTCACGGAAATAGAAACTGTAATACACACTATTTGATTAGTGTTGTATTGTACATGAATTGTTTTATCTTGGTTATAATACAGTCTAAAGTGATTGAAATGTCATGGTACTTAGCCGCACACCAGCATATAACAGTTCGATATCTGACTGTAATGCGAACATTGCCGAACTATAGCATATGGACCAATCGCAATACGTAGTGTATACATATATGGCATTATAGTGCAATTTACAACGTATATGATAACGTAAGACTCAATAAAATACAATAGTTCAAACAAACAATACATATATTTTAATATTCTGACTACAACGAGTGTAACCTAATTCGAGCATCACCAAGTGTATTATGGGGCACATACAATCTACTAGTATGTATATAGCGATCTACTAGTCTGAACACATGTGAATATGTCCTATAAAGAAATTTAAAAGTAAATGAAAAGAAATGCGCAATTGCCAGTACCACACTATATTAAAATAGCTTAAATGAGGGGACCATTTTGAATAAACACAATTACAAATGACTTCAAAATCAAGTGTGTCCAACTTACTGATTTAACCGCCTAACAGAATGCAGTAGTATACATAAGTAAAGAAAAAGTAACATTATATTCAATATTTCGAGTTTTTTGAAAATATGGCGGCCATTTTGAAGTAAACACGTAAATGCGCATACATATTGATCTATATTTTGAATATCGTATCTCAGATGAAAATCAAACTAATATGTTCATATCTAGCTTAGTACCAAGATATGGTCCACCACAGTGTAGATAATGCTGCCAGATCTTGATGAATATTTGGCGTCCATCTTGGATTCATATGGATTCGATAGCCTCCATCTATGTTTAAAATTAATACATGGTATCTAAAGGGTTTTCTGCGTCCGTCCGATCAAGATCCAAGAGCCTATTTGTTTTCATTCATCAAATAAGTACATAGTTCAGGCTAAATATTGATGCTTGGCGGCCATCTTGAATATGTTGATACTCTCAACGATAGAGACGTCCGAGCAAACCGAATTGCTTTGTATATGCCCCATAAAACAATAATCACCAATAAAAATTACTTTATCGGATTGTTCTGTAATGTTATGCAAGTACATATTGTTATATCAAAATAGAGTGAGTTTTGCACTCATTTGACCCAT
The DNA here is from genome assembly GCA_029237695.1 of Conchocele bisecta. Taxonomy (NCBI): domain Eukaryota; kingdom Metazoa; phylum Mollusca; class Bivalvia; order Lucinida; family Thyasiridae; genus Conchocele; species Conchocele bisecta. Next base: position 98,321,736 of record CM055270.1, read on the forward strand.
GTGCACTTAATGACCCCAAAAATGACCTTGTCCCACCTGATTTGATTGACCGACACCGGATTCGTGTTCAGGATGATATAATGCATTGATTTAAAGTAGTCGTTGCTTTTGCTCTCTCGGGTTGAACAGAATTCATTTTTATGGGTGCTTGCCCCACAAGTATTTCCACTGTGGGAATCCGAAACGGTAACATCAAGGTGGCGATAGATAAGCTCCGAGAGATAGCGACAAATATGCTCCGAGAGATAGCGAGAGGTTGACATTAGGGGAATGTTCTAAGCGGCCCCAGCGGTAGATAAGGTTGTCCCCGCGCTTATGTTTAGCCTCACCCGTTAGCCAGTGAAGTTAAACTATTGTTTGCGGCGTGGATACGTGTAACAAGACATTTAATGCAGGCAAATACCATGGTCCTGTGTTGCGAATGGAAGTCGTAATGTAGCTCTCATCTGCAGTCTGGTATTTGGCGGATCCCGGATTTCCAGTGATGAGTGACATTTGACAGAGACAAAAAAACATCATGGTGCTGAACGACCATTACAGCACATTCATAGGGATTGTGACACCACTCACTCATGTCCTAGTTGTATACTGACCATATACCTGCATAATCCATAGTATATTTATTGTCCAGCAACTCCATACAAAATGAAACCTTGATGAAACACTTTGTCATTTAGCAGATACAAATACAAAAAAACATCATTTTAGTGTTGAACAATCCTCACAGCACATTCCATACGGATTGTGACACCACTCACTCGTGTCTATGGTGTAAACTGAGCATACACCTGCATAATCCATAGTATAATTATTGTCCAGCAACTCTATGAAAGAAACCTTGACCAAACATGTTGTCATTTGACGGAGTAAAATACAAAAATCATCATTTTAGTGTTGAACAACCCTCACAGCACATTTCATAGGGATTGTGACACCACTCACTCATGTCTATCTTGTACACTGGCCATATACCTGCATACTCCATAGTATATGTATTGTCCAGCAACTCTATGAAAGAAACCTTGATGAACACTTTGTCATTTAGCAGATAAAAATACAAAAAAAACATCATTTTAGTGTTGAACAATCCTCACAGCACATTCCATACGGATTGTGACACCACTCACTCGTGTCCATGGTGTAAACTGAGCATACACCTGCATAATCCATAGTATAATTATTGTCCAGCAACTCTATGAAAGAAACCTTGACCAAACATGTTGTCATTTGACGGAGTAAAATACAAAACAATCATCATTTTAGTGTTGAACAACCCTCACAGCACATTCCATAGGGAATTTGTGACACCACTCACTCAGGTCTATGCTCTACACTGATCATATACCTGCATAATCCATGGTATATTTATTGTCCAGCTACTCTATGAAAGAAACATTGATGAAACACTTTGTCATTTGGCAGAGAAAAATACAAACAATCATCATTTTAGTGTTGAACAACCCTCACAGCACATTCCATGGATATTGTGACACCACTCACTCAGGTCTAACTGACCATATACCTGCATAATCCATAGTATAATTATTGTTCAGCAACTCTATGAAAGAAACCTGGACCAAACACTTTGTCATTTGACGGAGTAAAATACAAAAAAATCACCATTTTAGTGTTAAACGAAACGGGATTCTGCAGAATTCTGCTAAATCTGGCGTAAAAATTACTAAATTCAATGACCCTAGTTCTGTTTTCACATGAATTATATAGAAAAGACATTAATGAAGAAAATTACCCTTGACGAAACATATCTGAGCACAGAAAGCGTAATTATTATCTTTTGAAGTCGAGTGACAGCTGTCAAAATGAATGGCGTTCTGGCAGAAACGGGGGTTAACCGGAAACGAACTTTCAACTTCAGAACGAGGCTGCCCAGAAAATCCAACATATTGACATGTGTGTCAATAAAACGGCTATTAATCACTAACTGGTGGCTCAGAGATGTTGCGATAGGCGTGGCTAAAAAGTATTAACTATGTTGATGATTATGGATAACATAATGTGAGGTGACAGTTCATGAATTGCTGATTACTCTGTAATTAAACAAGTACCCCACCCACTATGATAACTGTAAAGGGCTGAAGAAAGCATTTTATACCTCAATTACTAGGGTCTAACACTTGGTCTCTTTACAAAACATAACATCAGATAAATAAGTTATAACTATTTCCTTCATTGAAAATTCTTAATATTTCACTTGTGCATTCCTCTAAGGTTGTACTATCATGCTGCGACAAATCTACGACTGTCCAACCCCCACTGATACCAAGGTCAACGTGACATACTTAGTCTCTTTACAAAACTTAACATCAGAGAAATATGTTATAACTTCTATTTCTTTCATCGAAAATTCTTAATATTTCATGCATATAATGATATATTCCACTAAGGCTCTACTATCATTCTGTGACAAATCCCAGCTGATCTCAAGGTCAAGGTCACATACAGTACATGCAACGCGAAACCCACATATGTTTTTATTTGCCGAGATTTTCGGCCTGGCGGAATCTCATACACTGCGGCAAAGTGCTGTTTTGCGGCAAAACTCTGCAACCTCCTGCGGTATTCCCTGCAATCGATAAAAACAATTGCGGCAATCATGACGAACTGAATTGTGGCAAAACGCGGCGTAATCGTCAAACATATCACCAACACATTTGCCGCAATTTGCGGCGTTTTGATCGATAGAAAATGCGGCTTTTTGCTTCATATTTCAGTTGAGTATTCATGCAATTCCTTTAAGGTCACATATCGTCACACGAATCGGCGTAATATCTCCAAAAATGTGTATGGAAGTAAAGGAACGTATCTTCTGTATCGTACATCGGCCTATACACATGTATTACATTGCCGACGTCACGTTTATATACATATATACTAGGCAAAACAAGAAACGCAACATTTACAAGTAGGCATACGGTACAAAACCCGTCCATACATTATTATACCCGTTTTCTCATTGAATTGACAACTTTTACCGTTACAAAATGCCATACCAGTTAGCCAGTTGTGTCCACCCAGCGCACACTGAAACGTCAAATGCTAAATTCAATGGTTGCACGCGCAAACCCATATGTCACCGCAGATATTGTACGAATTGTTGCTGAATCTACTGTAGAACGCCAGTCCATCAAACGTCATGTTGTTTTATCTCAGTTGATAATTTGTGTCAATGGGACGTTTACGTCAAACTCAACGTCAGGAAGCGGTGACAATGTTGTTACGTGGAGTATCCCAAAGCAACATTGCTCGTTACTTCAGAGTTCATCGATCCACCATTGCTCATCGATCCACCATTACTCGACTAAACCAACGTCTACGAACGACTGGTACCACCAATGACCGTGCTCGAAATGGACGCCCGAGGGTAACAACACGTCAACAGGACCGGTATGTCAGACTTTGCCACTTACGTAACCGATTCCTAAATCCTGTAGAAACTGCTGCAAACACCATGGGGATCCATAACAACAGAATCAGTGCACAGACTGTAAGGAATAGACTCCGTCAGGTTACGTGCACGCCGCCCATACGTCGGTATGCCACTCACAGCACCAAGACGTCAGGCAAGAATGACATGGTTGACTGCAGACAGGCCGCGAGTATTCACTCAGCAACAATGGAGGCAGGTACTGTTTACAGATGGGTCGCGATACCTATTGTATAGGTCCGACAAACGTATTCGAGTCTATCGTCGTCCTGGTGAACGTTACGTCGACTCGTGTGTCCTGGAGCGTGATAGATTTGGCGGAGGCGGAGTCGTGGTTTGGGGCGGTATCTGCCATGGATACAAAACGCCAATGATTATTATCGACGGGACTCGGACAGCAAACCGCTACCGAGATACTATTCTTCAGCCTACCGTTGTTCCATTTGTGCACCGCCATAACGTCATTTTCCAGCAAAACAGTGCACGTTGCCATGTTGCCGGTGTGTGTCGCGATTTTCTTGACACTAGTGACTTTCAGGTTCTCCCTTGGCCTGCGTACAGCCCAGACCTATATTATATTGAGCATCTTTGGGACGACTTGGATAGGAGGGTAAGGGCGCGCAACCCACCACCTAGTTGCGTCACTGAACTGAGACGTGCACTTGCAGAACCGTATCCCAGTCGCAGTGGTGAACAAACTGATTACGTCCATGTCAAAGTGAATACGAGCTGCAAACGGAGGACACATTCGCTATTGAACATCCATGTTCTATAAATGCTAGGGCTCTGAACCACCGTCACTGAAGAATGACGTTACGTTGACGTCACTTTGAGTGGTATCATGGATATTACTTTGGAATTTAGTGTGTAAGTGTTCTCCGAATTAAATGCAGTGAAATTAAATTATATGAAGAATATATTTTGTAAACTATGAAGGGATAAAGTCCATGTTGTGTTACTTGTTTTGTCTAGTATATTATATTTTTCCAATCGAAATTTAAATACGGTCATAAGTATTCATTTCCAATAGATCGGTAAATGGAAATTGCGAGTGTTACCTTAGAGGTAATTAGAAATCGTATGGGTCCCGTTAGTTTTTGTTGATTTTATGACCGACGACTTCCGTTTCGGCCTTCGACCAACTCGTCCGTCAGCCAACTCGTAATAATACACAATAGCGACATGTCCAATGTTCATCAGCTGACAGTCGACAGGTTGCGGCATGCCCGTATGTAGCCAGCGGGGGGGGGGGGGGGGGGGGGGACGCGGTAGTACATAAGTTGTGCACTCGAAACCTCGCGATCACGCTTCACGATCGCAACCTATGCGAGAAACCGCGAACACGCGAGGTTGTCACATGTCCCTAACAGGACACGTACACATTGTCTTAGGAGACGATTCTTATGTGCTGCCAAAACCTGTTTTTATTAAGAAAGTAGTTCTTGACAACAAAAACATAATAATTGTCTTAGGAGACGATTCTAATGTACTGCCAATGCATGTTTATTGAAAGGAAAACATATTTTGATACGTGTTATTGGTTGCTGCATCGCATCGTCGACCTATACACAAGATCGCGAAAACGCGAGACCAAATCGCGAGACTTCAAAATCGTGAGGCGAAAACATATTCTATTGTATTCAATGATCGCGTTTTCGCCTCGTGATCGCACGTTTTTGTGAATGCGATGTCGCGTTTTTGCCTCGGCTTTTTCACGATGTGTTGAAATTGAGTTTTGCGCATACATGTACGTACTGGAACCCCAGATAATGTCGCTGCCCTTGACATGCAGTGGGCCTCACTATCGTGAGAACAAGCTGTGTCCAAGAGTCGTCCACTGCCCATACAGCGTGGATACATAATAGTTCCGTTTTCAAACGACGTATAAATAAATATGCCGCCGTACCCACCTATCCCAAACTAGCACATTTGCGACATATCATTTTCCGTCTAGCTGCACACCTGATGGTGTTTACAATCATCTGTCGGTAATCCAGTTTCACGTGCAAAGTGTGACCTGGTGACCGACATTTAGAATTCGGCAGAAACAAACATATCATAACAACGCTATGTAGTCGCTCACGTCCATCGCATCGCCGATAAATTGATAATTACGCATTAGCTTGACATAGTGCATTTTCACATTTGTTTGATTTCTTGTTAAAGCAAGATTTGGCAGCACATGAGAATCGTCTCCTAAGTCGATTCTTTGTAAAGAAATACCAATGTATTCATGTTTTCTTTTCACATGTGTTGATTTCTTAATAAAATAGGTTTGTCAACACATGAGAATTGTCTCATTAGACGAGACGATACTAATGGGTTTTTTTATGCCACCGGGTTTCGAAGAAACGGGTGGCATATATTGTTTCGACCGTCCGTCTGTCCATCCGTCTGTCCGTCTGTCCGTCCGTCACACTTATCGGTTAACCACTTTGTCACAGTTTCTCAAATATGCTGCAGGTGGGTGGCATCCGCGTTCGACAGACGCATTTCTTTTTTTTCTTCCAAAAATATATTTATTTCTTAATAATAACACATGTTTTGGCAACACTTGAGAATAGTCTCCTATGACAAAACCATTTATATTTTGTACGAAAATTAGCATTATTGTCAAGCCCGCCTGCGGAAAGCGAGACATAGTGCACTTCTCACAATGACGTCCGGGTGTCCGTCCGTGCGTGTTGACAGTATTATCACCGAAAACCGGCGATGCAACATGGAATGAAATGTCGAATCTAGCCCATAGTCATTGGGGAAACTGTTAGAAGGTATGACTGTGCTAAATATAGTACACATCGGCCAGGGGGTATGCTTTAGTAGTCCGGTATAACAAAATAGTGCAGACGTTTTGAGGCCACAGACCCAGTTTGCTTGTAAATACTGATCCATTACAGCCCAATTTTACTTGAGAAACATGTTGGGGTGTTTTTAACACCAGTTTCCAGCATATTTCTAGCATTTAAAAGAAATTACTGAGCCTGCTTGTCACGTGATGTGAACACTACGTCACATGACAATTTGATGATAAACAATATGGCGGACAGGACAAGGTTGCATTTTTCTTTCTTAGGAGTAAGTGAACATGTTTAATTAGTGAAAATCCGGTGCAGACAGGTTGCAGGTTATGAAAAGGTAGGTTCCACAGCATCCATACGAATAGTGAAAGTGTGAGAGAATGGCCATATTTGGAGGAATCGGTTAAGTTGTATAGTAAAACTAATTGGTGGTTGCTAGCCAGAACGGGCAAACAATTGACACATTCAAGAACTAGAAAGGTGGCATTAAGGTTTCGAACGCACCAAGTCTGTGACATTGACCCTGGGCTTAGCGGGGGCGGGACGAATGTGGATTTGTTACAGGGCGGTAGAGGACCATTGGAGCAATGCTTGTGTGAAATGTGAAGCAGATCCGAGCAAGGAAACAGAAATTATAAGCCGAGCGTTAAGGTTTTGGGACGGACGTACGTACGGACACCGGTAACACTATATGCCCCCTGACCATATGATGGGGGGGGGGGGAGTGGGGGGCATAATAAACGATGCAATTTGTGTTTCTCGAGTCGGGTTCCATATGGTGAAGAGTAAATACAATCGATTACACACCGTGAAAATCTTGTTAGAACGTAAAAGCCAATTGTCACGTACGATATTTCAGTTTACCAAATGTTACGTCAGCTGTTGTTCTAAGTATGTATGGTCGCTCGTTAGGGGCATTTCTTTTAAAAGTGATGGGTTGTTGCCTAGGGGATAGAACACCTGACTTGAAATCTGGAGGTTGTGTGTACATGGTGTACAAAGTAGTAACACAGTGGTTCGTCGCATTTTTGCTGAGTCATTGTGTCGATGTACAAAGTAATAACACAGTGATTCGTCGCATTTTGCCGAGTCATTTTGTCGCAGAACGCCACAAATTATTTCGCCGCGTTTTGCCGAGGAACATCGCGGAATCACCGCGCAAACTTTGCGGCTTTTTTCCTTATGCCGCAATTGGCCACGGGAAGTTTTGCGAGAGATTGCGGCAATTTTCCGCGCTAAAATTAAATTGGTTGCGGCAATATCAAAAAATATGCGGGTTTCGCGTTGCCTGTACTGTACTTAGTCTATTTACAAAACTTAACATCAAAGAAATCGGTTATAACTTCTATTTCCTTGCTTGGATCTGCTTCACATTTCACACACGCATTGCTCCAATGGACCTCTGCCACCCTGTGATACGCCCACAATATGGTCATGTCTATATCAAATCGAAGGTATCAAAGAAGCGATCGCTCTGGTACATTTTTTGTCGAAATTGGATGGTCATGTCATCCAAGATGGCCGCCGAAAGGTCAAAAGGTCGTTCTTTTATTAGATATTTCAAAATTCTTCTGCACACGAACCGCTTGGCCCATGGTGGCCAAACTTCACAGTTATGGTCCATGGGTGAAGCCTTTTCGGATTTGTTAAAATGGACGTCGTCGCTAATCCATGATGGCCGCCGTCTAAAAATAGCACAAATTCTTAAAAAATCTTCTTCTCCTGAACCGCCAACTGGATTTCGACGAAACTTGTTAGTAATGATCGATGTACAATGCTCTTTCAAAGTTGTTAGAATGGTGACCCCGGGGTCAAAAATGGGCGTGGCCCGTAGGCTGAAATTGGGGTCAAATTTTATTTTTGACCGAATATGGTCATGTCTATATCAAATCGAAGGTATCAAAGAGGCGATCGCTCTGGTACATTTTTGTCGACATTGGATGGTCTTGTCATCCAAGATGGCCGCCAAAAGGTCAAAAGGTCATTCTTTTATTAGAGATTTCAAAATTCTTCTTAACACGAACCGCTTGGCCCATGTTGGCCAAACTTCACAGTTATGGTCCATGGGTGAAGCCTTTCCAAAACGGAGATCGTCGCTAATCCAAGATGGCCGCCATCTAAAAATAGCACAAATTCTTAAAAAAAAGTCTTCTCTTGAACCGCCAGCCAGATTTAGACGAAACTTGGTAGGACTGATCGATGTAGAATGCTCTTCCAAAGGTGTTAAAATGGTTACCCCGGGGTCTAAGATGGGCGTATATGCTCATGTCATATATCAAATTGAAGGTATCGATGAAGCGATTGCTTTGGTGCAATATTTTTCGGAATCGGATGATTATGTCATCCATGATGGCCGCCAAAAGGTCCATTTATTCGAGATTTTGAATGTCTTTTTGTCAGGAACCACATGGCCGATGCTTGCCAAACTTCATAGTAAGTTAAGATCCTTGGGTGAAGCATTTTCAGATTTGGTAAAATGAGAGTCATCACTTAATCCAAGATGACCGCCATCTAAAAATAGCACAATTGATATTGAACACATATGAACTCAATGTCACATTCTGCTCTGGTGTTCATGGAGTCAGGTGAGCGAATTAGGGCCATCATGGCCCTCTTGTTTGGTTATGTTTGGTTATGTTTTTTGGTTAAAGTTTTTCGTTATACTATATCTCTGCAACTGCTTTGCCCATTACCTTGAAACTTCACATGGGTGTTTATCACCATCATCATTCTACTGCGGATTCTACCCCCTCCCGTTGGCCCCTGTGCCCAATGTCAAGGTCAAATTACTTTGAAGTTTTTGGTTAAGTTTTTTGGTTAAAGTTTTTCGTTATACTATATCTCTGCAACTACTTTGCCCATTACCTTGAAACTTTACATGGGTGTTTATCATCATCTATATTTTCATTCTACCCCCCTCCCGTACGGCCCCTGTGCCCAATGTCAAGGTCAAATTACTTTGAATTTTAAAGTTTTTGTCAAATTACTTGTTTTTGGTTAAAGTTTTTGTCACGCCCGCTTGCAGAAAGCGCGATATAGTCGGCACTTTGGCGTACGCACGTATGTACGTACGTTCGTTTGTCCGGTTAAAGTTTTTGGTTACGTTTTTTGGTTAAGTTTTTTGGTTAAAGTTTTTCGTTATACTATATCTCTTTTTTTAGTGTTCATGCCTCGCCACAAGGCGGGACATGCAGGCCGCGGCCATCTAGTTTTTGCTACATTGTTTGAACCAAGATATAACCGGTGCAAAATCCAATACTGGTGGTCCGTGCACGGTTTCGGATAAAGGGCTATTCTCTCCAGCGGTGTATTCCACGGCATTGATATTTCACACACGAAGACCAATTCGATAGATTATTAGATTATTGTGCTCTAGACTAGTATTGTGTGACCCGTGTTACAAATAATGGATGATAAAGAAAATATTCGGCTACAATTCGTGACAACCCTACCCATGCTGCCCAGGAGCCCAAGGTCAAGGTCAAATGACTGAACGTTTTTCAAATTGCTATATTTCTGTGACCGCTTGCGATATCAACTTGAATCTTCATATACACATTGATCACCATCCATCTTTTCATTGTGTACCCTACCCATGCTGCCCAGGAGCCCAAGGTCAAGGTCAAATGACTTAGAATTGTATTTGTTAAAGCTTATGTTAAAGTTTTTTCAAATTGCTATATCTCTGTGACCGCTTGTGATATCAACTTGAAACTTCATATACGCATTGATCACCATCCATATTTTAATTGTATGCCCTACCCATGCTGCCCAGGAGTTAAGGTCATGGTCAAATGACTTTAACCTGTTTGTTAAAATTTTACGTTAAAGTTTTTAAAATTCAATTCAATATTTATTGTCACTACCGGTAATAAACAAAACATTCTAGAATTTATCTCTGTTAACAATTGAGATTATGATGTGAAACTTCATATACACATTTATCACCATTTATCGTGATTAATAAGCATACTACACCATTACCCAGGGTTAATGACTTCGAATTTCAATGCAGGCGTCATCAGGGAGCATTTGTCGGATTTACCGACCATCTAATTCTTTCTTTTGCAAAAGGGTATCGCTTCTGCCCTTTGAAGTCTGCAATGGGGTTAAATGAATGCTGAATTCACAGTCTCCGACCCATATGTAGCTGCACGTTTTCTACTTTATTATAGGCAATGGGTTGCACTATATTGCTACACCACGCTACACAGTAAATATGTGTGTAATAGCATTTATACTTCGCTCACTAAAATATTGAAAAAACATGCAGGGCTTTACTTCATTGTATTGTTATTAAGAGACAATTCTACAATATGACACACAAATATTAATACAAACTTACCTACTAAATTGCGTATTAGGAAAATTCTTTGGTCACTCTCCACAAAGTAGCAAAAATAAACAAAAAGAACGCTTCAAATGCACATTTGGAAAGACTATGCAGTGTAATGAAATGTAATTATAATAGAGTTATGTACTCAGAACTAACCTATATCCTGTAATATTTTCCGGTTGCATCCCCCTTATTATATCAATTACCGACAGAGCTGACATTATCTGCTCTTCAATGCCAGAACTACAAGTCAATTGAATCGTATTACCCTGTTTTATCAACTTGTATCCACCCGCTGCACATATCTTCTACACCTCGGTCTCAACTGCCAAACGCTCCCGCTCAGTGTCGCCCTTTTTGCCTGACAACTGCACGCCAAATTGAAGGCTGACTTGCTGTTGAACTGCCTGCCGAATGCCCTCCTGCGAAATGCTAGGTGTCCAGACGCAAACCAGCAGCAAAAAATATGTGTCGCGTTAGTGTCGGTCAACACTTGAATGATAAGATTCAACCAGTGGTCACACGTAGTAACCACGCTTGGACCGAAACCGCGCACAACTTAACACGCTCAAACGTGCTACCATCAATCAATATTCTTAGCCTATTGTTTAATGCTGTCCCGCCAGAGAAAACGAATATACATGTATTTCTAATTCACATTCACAGTGTCAGGCGTATGTTTATAATATTTGCATTAATATTACAACTGTGGTTGCTCAGGAAATACTTTCAATTCAAATGTGTTTAAAAATAAGTTTAAGAGTATCCTTCATATGCACTGGTGTGGGACTAAGAGTATTCCATATATACTCCGGTGTGTGACAAGGATATTCCACCCGAGTGGTCAGAATATGTTGTCAGAAACGAGGCTTTGCCGAGTTTCTGACGACATATTCTGACCACGAGGGTGGAATATCCTTAGTCAGACACCGGAGTATATCTGGAATACTTTTTCTCGCATACCTACTAAGTCCAGAATCATGTTTAGCCATAGTACGCCCATCAACGAACACCATAGTATAATACTAACTTTTTTGCTTTATATGCTATCTCCAATACAACCACTCAATCGCATTACCCGTATCAACAAATGGGTGTAAACAAAGTTTACACCAACAAATTAGAGTCTCCTACATTGGATCGAAACATTTAACACATAACGGCCCAATGAAAATACGGTCTGAAGACGCCCATGACATCATGTGTAAACCCAATTACTACATACACAAAATAAATAGGACGTAGTACGAGACAAACTCATATAAATATTGAAAATAGACCATATATCCTCGATTCAAATTTGTACAATAATGTTTACAGAATCATTTTCTGTTTTTATTTTGAGTATTTATTGCAATTCCGAGACGCTGTCTTCAATTACGCAAATATCAGTCCGCCGAAAGTTTCACTCCGACGGACATTTGTCATTTCAACACGTTGCCGTTTTCAAGAAATTCTTGATCACTGGATTATTAAACAAATATTCCAATTACTATCAACTGTCACTATACATATGTTTGGGGAAGAATCAACAACATACGAGGTAAATAGTTTGCTGTCAATTACATGTGGTTTTTTTTAATAATAATGTTCGGCCAACTGATTTACAGACGCCCCTTACACAACTCGTCCCACAAATTTACGCAAATTTGATAACACTGGATAACACTTGAAATAAATAATAGCCTACATAACAAATCCAGAGCGACGTTGTTGACATTGTTGTCTACTGACAGTACTGTGTAGAGAGCGTGTGTTTGTAAACAATGCAGACGACATTTGGAAGCCAATACACAAAAAGTAGTTCCGGCAGTGTGTGACATGTCAGCCGTGTGAGATAGCCGTGTGAGACAGAAAAATCCCACATGGGCGTGGCTTCGGAAATAACATTGAAATGGACTCTTTGGGTATGCGAGAAAAGGATATTCCACCCGAGTGGCCAGAAAATGTAGTCAGAAACGAGGCTTACCGAGTTTCTGGCGACATTTTCTGGCCATGAGGGTGGACTATCCTTGTCCCACACCAGTGCATATGATGGATACTTTTTCTCGCCATCCTACTGGCCCCCTGGACACTTTATAGATATGCCCATGTTCATTGACCTGCTGCTAGTGTGAAAGTCAACTTTTTCATTCTGCCTTCTATGTTTTTTTCGGTGGTTCTATTGAATAGCCAGGATTTACAAATGGGTGTAACCACAGTTTTCACCTTCAAAATAGACTCTCAGCCAGTCTAGACGAGTATTTACATACTTATTGACAAATTAAAAATAGACTGTGAGCGTTCTTTTGACCTAGACCATGACACTTTCTGACCGATTCATGATACGCTACAAAATAGGGATCCATCAGCGAGCTGAAGTGACAGAAATGTTTAAAATAAACACCATATAATTATGTTCTCGATTCAAATATTTTCAATTTAACATACGGTATATAATGTATATCTGCTTTTGTTTTTATATAAAAATTTCATTTGAACTTGATTTCTTCAAGAAAAGAAAATATCCCTACGCATTGTGTAAAGTAAGCCGTGTGTAGTGTAGACTATTCATAGAAATCGCATCACACGTGGAATTCCAAACTGTAGGATTTTAGGCTAACAACAACTAAATAACTGTCTATCAAGACCTGCTTTATTCAACAACAGGTACAATTATACTGGTAGTTCGTGTTTTCAGCAAGTAGCCCACTCAGGTAGCTATTGTCAAATTGTCAAAATATCACGTGGTAGGGTGTAGGACAAGAGTCACGTGGGGGTGTGAGACAGATTTTATCTCACAAATGTGAGACAGCCTATATAACTCTGTCTTGGCCAGTAGGTGGGCGAGAAGAACGCCTCTCTAGTCAACATAATGTAATAACACAAATCAATACAATTATATTGTAGGATGTATTAAATTGTATGGTAAACATAGTATCTACTAGTATATTGATACAATGTACAACCACCTTGAAATTTTAAAACGAAACTCGAAGTAAGACTTATATTGCCATATCTCATCATACATTGCCAACTCATGTACTCAGGTATATCATGAAATGGAGGACACATGAGACCATACCATACAAATATATGGCGGCCATATTGCATCTATGTTATTCTGATTATTACCTAATTGAGATTATTAATAGTTACACAATGTATGATGTTGATATACCACATTTGGCATTTTAATTAATTATGCCACCGGGTTTCGAAGAAACGGGTGGCATATAGTGTTTGGACCGTCAGTCTGTCCGTCTGTCCGTCCGTCTGTCCGTCCCTCTGTCCGTCCGTCCGTCACACCTTTCGGTTAACCACTTTGTCACAGTTTCTCAAATATGCTGCAGGTGGCATCCGCGTTCGACAGACGCATTTCTTGTTTTAATATGTCATTAACTGAAAACTATTGACAAAACGTCAACATTTGGCCGCCATATTGGATCTATATGAGCTCAAAACATACCCAGTTACATTCTAAATCATTTCCTATGATGGAGTGTAACCGCACATACTAGTATAATATAAAACTAATGTAACATGAAGAGAAAAATATGCACCCAACCTGATACACGAACCCGGCACCTCCCGCTTACAGGGCGGTCGCTCTACCGACTGAGCTAACCAGGCACAGATACATATGTCACCGTGTGACCATCTTATCTCAACATTATGTGTGTTTTCTCATGTACATATTTCAATTGCATTGTATAAACTGCATTTTCATATGAGCAGAGAAGTTTCAAGACATAATAACTTAAGATTAGTAGGAAAGTTGGATAATATATACTCTAACTGCAAATTAATATACTACATGTATTGATAAGATCAGATGCCTAAAGCCACTAAGTTATCTATAAAGCATTGGTCACTGAGAATGTATTGTTTGCCAAATGCAATGTTTCACTATCAGGAAGCCTACTCTGTCAAAGTGTCAAACTTGTCTCAATTATGCTCGTATCAGAAAGATGTTTATTAGATGGTTTCATTTATTGTTGATTGGCATGTGAGATTAAGACTCACTCTTGCTATATAATACTTTGAAAATTTTAGTAAATCAATTTCCATTACCCCGGCATACAGTTAGGCGGTACTACAAGAACTCAGGAGCTTGTGTTTGGATTATTGACTTTTAATGTTGGAGTTTTAACGTAACTGGGAAGTTGAAATTATTTTATTAACATTACGATTTACAGAAGAAATCGTACGTAACTATATGTAGAACATTACCATCAGAATACCAGCCATTACTTATTAACTGGAACTGTATACAAGATAAACTCATTCAAACTGTTTAACCTGTATGTTCGTTCTGGACATCAACATCATTACATTTGGTGTGCTATCGTTTCAATCTGACTTCTACCTGCAACCTAATTTATACAATTGTATATTGTAGGCACACATCTTTTGGTAGTATTAACTGATTAATATGCCAATTGATCAGACCCCTGTGTCTCTTGGTGAATTGTGTGGTTACGCTTGGAATCTGTAAGCTGGGGTGTTACCGCTTGATGCTGAATTCCCCGTTTAACATTTAACCAGGTAATAGACATCTCAGCTATAGGGTAAATACTATAATAAATCTCACCCACGGATCCAAGCCGACTTAGACCACCCGACACACAGGACAGTCACACATATCTTCTCTCCTGAGTTACTAGATCCGTACCGTGACATACTCCCCCGCCAAACTGAAATTCGTCCTCGACTAACATATTTTTTGGGAATAGTGATTACAGTCACAGTCACAGTCCCTCGTTGGGCGCCAAATGTAACAGGAAGAGAAAAATATGCACCCGACCTGTGACACAAACCCGGCACCTCCCGCTTACATAAATTGAAAAACTTGAACTTGGCAGCCATCTTGAATTCTACATAGAACAGAACTGCATAACAACATTAATTAAATCACATCTATATCATTAAACTAATCATCCATAAAATAATATTATCATATTGATATCGTTCCGCTATTCAGTCGAGATATTAAAAAGTGAGAATTTGCATATTTTGTTAGCTTTAGAGGTAGTCGCATAAAAATGTTTATAAAAATGTAATTAAACATAGTAGTATAGTGGGGATGGAAATGATACCACCTAGGTTGGAGGGACTTATCAGGGCTGAATAGGGTCCCACCCACCACAGGAAAGTCCTTTTTCTAATATAGGGTCTATAATTTATTTATAGGAGTGTAAAAAACTCCTATAAATTGGTGGTTAGAGATTAAAAATCGATTTCGTAGCCTTTTACCCGCGTTCTATGTTCAATGATATCGGATTTAATTTCTGCAGGAAACCCCTTGGCATGCCGTGAGTTTATGTATCTTCACGGTTGACGCGCTAGCCATTGATTTTCCACACCATTCGCACAAGACTTTGGTGGGTCTACACGAAGCCTTTCGCCTGTGTACTCCCAATCAGCGCGATGTCGCGGATTCTCTGCCACAATCGAGACAAATATATGGCTTCATATCAAACTTTGGATTACCTATAGGTTTGTTTGTTAACATGAAATAGTAGCCGAAACCGAGGCCTATTATCGAAGGTGGTGTTGTAACTTTTCCCCCACTGTTATCCCAATAATCGATAAGGTGAAATGCACTCAGGCTACGCATCGACTGGTTAGCAAGGAATTACGTGCTCGCAAGCAGTAGTATATAAGAGTCACAATGATACCACCACCCTCTAGAAGGCACCGGCTACGCGCGGAGCCTCCCACCACATAGTGCTATAATTAATGAATCTTATATACTACTCAGATTTTCCTCCATTTTTATGAGAATATTTATGAGAATGGGAGTAATTTTAATTTTTCAAAACACGAAGGGGGAGTAGGGATAATTTTAATTTTTCAAAACACAAAGGGGGGAGTAAGCATAATTTTTTAAAAACACACCTACTGTTCGGCGGGTATGTATGAGAACATATTTTTCACCATATATTTATGACATGAGAAGATACACCCTATTAGAGATAAGAATCCCTATGTTATACTCAATATATATAATAACATAATGGTTCGAGTTAAGTGTGCGTGGTTGAAGACAGGTAGTCACGAGAGATGTTTTCGTACCGGTATTTACGAATATTGCAAACATCACCGGGCATGGATGCGAAGAGGTTCCGTTTCGCCTCGCCCATGTCGGCATTGTGGGGTAGGGACCAAATCCGAGTCATTGCTATGTCCACGATGTGGTGGCACTCAGGCTACTCATCGAATGGTTAGCAAGGGATTACGTGCTCGCAAGTATTATCGTTTAGTAATAATTCAAATCGGAAAGTCAGTTAGAAAGATAGAATAGATGTGTAGTTTTTGATAAGTCACGGTGTTTCTACAGCATTAAAACACTGTAAAAAAAAACATTATCAAACTAATTTTATAAAATTGGAAATTGAACAGAAAAAAACAACTATTAGAGAAAATGGATAATACAATACAATTGGAATTGAAAGTTTTTAATGCCTGTGTTGAAGAACTTTACGAAGAATACGGGGGTTATAATCCTATATATAAATTCTATAAAATGAGAACACTAGGCAATATCGAATACATTGAGCTACACAATTACATCACCAAATACACACATATGCATAGACTGCTACCATTAAACAGACGAGACGGACGTCATACAGGATCAACAACATGGCATGCACGAGATGAGACCAATTGTTGTAAGGTCAACAAACATATATATACTCATCAGTTTCCTATACAACATACAAATGGTGTGCAAATTATAATTATTTATTAATACCTATTGGTGGTGCTGTAACATTTCCTCCGACTTTATTTCCAAGTTTTACCCTAAATTTATCCCAATCAGTACACTCAATTTTGGGCATGGTGGCGCGCGCCTTGATTCTTATATCATTTTTTAATTCTTCATATCTCCCCATTTCTTCCACCACGGATTCAAACTCTAAATTTGATATTTTCTTATCGGCCAACGCTTTTGACACCATAACATCGATGCTATTTTTCTTAGACCTAGCGAGAACGGATATTCTATCATGTTTTCTACTTTTTTTCTCGAGTTTTCCACCCGCCGCCCTAATTACCATACAAAGTATTCCAGATAAAACGGTAATTCCATTCAAAACCCCTGCAAGTGGAACCGTTACAATTGTAGATAGCGTTGCAGCAGTCCCCGCACCACTCATTACAGATAAACTTGCCAGAACCGTACTAGATGCTTCAGCTATGTTCGCCGCGCGCTTATATTTGTTAGCGTGTCTTTTTCTATTTGCACATTCTCTAACTAAAATATCCTGCATAGCGACGATATTATTCAACCTAAAATCTGAACTTCTTTCGTTAATTGGATACAGTGTTGATGGAGTGGTATTGAGAGTTGGATACAGTGTTGGTGGAGTGGTATTGAGAGTTGAATATAGTGATTCGTTCATGATTTTCAATATATTAATATTTTACAAATTAAGTTCAATTAACAATGAGACAATAGTGGAAGAACTCTCTGGGTCACCGATTTTCGTAACAAACTTTGGAAAGTCTAATTCGATCATAACCGAAGAACTCAACCACCGTCGAACTATCTCCAGCGATTTTATTGACTCCAACCCCCCGTTCTTCCCCATCTACTACAATATTTATCGCGACCGCGCCCACAGGTTTACCACTACCATTGACCGAGCAGACCGCCATTCGGACAACTTCACCTGCATAAGTCTCCGTAAGGTCCGCCTGGTGGTCTTCTCGGGCTTTCTCAATACCCGACGTGGCCTCTTTTCGAAATTTGGTTATTTTTTTACCTAGTTCGGTAAATGCCGCATCTCTAATGAGAGAGTCCTCTAAGCGCAACGTAAGGGCCGCCTGGCGGTCTGCCCGGACTTTATCAATATCCGACCTGCTCTCTTTTCGAAATTTTGGTTATTTTTTTACCTAGTTCGTTTAGTTCCGTTTCTCTGATGAGAGAGTCCTCTGAGCGCAACACCTCATAAGCCGCCTGATCTTTCTCAATTTGTGCAGTCGCCGTCAGCACTTCTACTCTAACATCTGATATCTCCTGTGAATCCCGTTTGTGACCTTCGATATAGTTTTATTGATCAGGGCCTTGGTTTTTCCAGTAGTTAAAAAGTCGCCCTCTGTCGGGATGAATCCACCTTCTGCCGGTTCCAAATTCTTTGAATTTGTCACCCAATCGGAAGAACTACCTGGTCCGTATATACTCATTCTTAATTTTTTCAAAATTATTAATTATAATATTGGGCACCTATACTCAATTAGAAATTTCGAGAACTACCGAAATCGGGTAATCGTTTTTCAACTTTCTCGCTTGATCATCGAGAATAGAAATCTTCAACTCGTGGATGTGTCCCGATTCCAAAACTTTCATCTCGGGGTGTGGGAAGTCTAAGGTCACAGTCTCGCCATAGAAACAGTCGCTGGCGGGCACAGTTTTCAGTAATGTGCTGGGGGATCCGTCTACCGTGTTGTACGACGTGTTCACCCGATCCAGGTGCACCCTGAGAGTTTTCGTGAAGGCGAAGTCCACAGGATTATCACCGACGTACTTACCCGGGGTAAAACACTCCTTTGTTTGTTTGAGGAGTATGTCATGCTCTAATAAAACCGAGTTGAATACCCAACCCCGGGGAGACCACTACCTTATTATCACTGCTGATGGTCATTGTTGTGAGCCCGGTAGCATTCGATACTGTGAGGTTGATTATACCGTCAAGCTCTGAGTTGACAAAATCTTTGAGCTGTCTTATTCCCCACAGTCCGTGAGGCAGCTTTACACCTAATTGTTGTCCATCCTTCACATATTAAAACCCTTCGCTCTTCCCCACATTCTGCCATCCAACGTGAAGGTGATTGATCTGAGGCCCACCCGGCGTTTTCCGCAGCAGTTGTCGATTGATTTTTGAAGTTCATAACTCCCTTTTTGAACATTAGTGATAGTAGCAAACATAATAATATCTTTCAATGGATACCAAAGCATTTAGCTTTAACTCTAATGTAAAGTACGCGGTCGGAGGTAAATACACGCAAAAAGACGTTGTTAACCCCCTTGTACACCCAACCGTAACGGTTAGACCGGACAGCGGCTTTGCCACCAATTTTCCTAACATCTTTGAACAATATAGGCTACCCAAGATTACTACGATGGAGGCTGTAAACGGGTGGAAAGCAACACCGATGCAGTTTTGGCAGAACCAAATAAATTTCGCTGTATGGTGCGCAACAGCCGGGTGTGGAGTTTCATATAAAGACCATCTGACATCCAAGAATGTCATGCTCCGACGTGTCTACAACTTTCATGCGTATTATACTATTAGGAGGATTCTCAAAGAACTAGGTGTTTCACTACCTCAAGACGACGCCTGGGATCCCATTTCCAACGCATACGACCGTATGGCGTTTGAAAGACTGTGTAACGAATTTAACGTTTCAAAAGACGCGGACTGGAGACAGAAAGCATTTCCTACCAGCACCGGCCTCGGGGACGTTCTCATTCGGGGCCAGTCTGGAAATTGGGCACAGACTGATTTTAGACACGATCACTCCGGTGACCACATCGTCAGTCGGAACGCCGGGAATTTTGACCCCGCGACTATGACTTTCGGGCCGGAAGTGTCTGGAGGGCGGCACTGTGGCGTGTTTTCTTGTAAAATGTTACCTCCGAAACTGGCTCACGTCGATTACATACAGCAGGCTGCTGAGGTTCAGAACGCGTGGGGTACATTTTATGATTAGATAAGGATATAGGGTTCACGCAGGCCGGGGTTACTCGCGTCAACGACTCCATTCGCACATACGTCTGGGCCATCCTCGGCGCACAGAAGCAAACTCGCAGTTCTATACTGGGCACGGGAACAGCGTTTGATGCACAAAAACAATTCTTGGCACTTGTAGAGGACGCCATCTCAGCTAGGGTGGACCTAGAGAAGGCGATCCAGAATTATCAAGACGTTTTGCAGAATGCCAGCACCCCAGTAGACTATGTATTTGGAATAGGTCTTTATATGGCGCCGAGCAATATGATACTACGAGACGACCCGGTTGACGGTTACAATAATCAGATCGTAATCGCCACCGCCAATCAAAAAATCGGCCACAACGGTAACGTGAACACGGATATCATCAAGCGCACCCCCAACATGATCGGGTTCAACAGTGGAACCGATTTCATAAAACACAAAATGGATACACCTCCCCCAATTCGTAAATTGGATGCACCATCGAGTTCCATCAACAGACCAATCGCGATTGGAGAAACACCAATCATCAACACCAATCGTAGATTGGGTGAAATTGGAAGCACAACACACGAGGAGGAGAAATTAGGGCTCGTCATCGCCCTCGTGGCGATCGGATTATTTACGCTTTGGTTGTAGGAACTCTCTGGCGAAAAATAGTAGGAGACCGGCGATTGCCACGATTAAAGCCCAGTTATTTTTGGCTAGCCATCCGGCCGTTTTTGATAATATAGATAGCAAGTAAGAAACGATACTTCCGATCAGTCCAGGTAGTGCGGCAGCCGCCTTTTCGGCTAATTTAGCCAGGAGACTGGCGAGGGCTTTTAGTTGTTTTTTTACCCACTCCTTGGCTCCACCAGATGGCGCGGGTGCTGGTGCTGGCGCGGGTGGTGGCGCCGCACCACCAGTGAAAGCTAGAACTATGGTTGATATAGTCATGACGACAGCTGCGAGGATGCTTGCTATCGTGACGCCCTGCTCTCTGAACAGAGTGCGAAGACGCTCACCGAGTGTCGTCTCCTCGTGCAGGACCCTCGAGATTGATTCGCGGATCCGACTTATTTGTGTGCGGAGAGCCTCACGGTTAGCCGAGGCGGCCTCCAAGCGAGCTTCTCTTTCGTCCCGCAAAGACCGCAGTCGTTCGGCGATCCGCTCGGTAGATTCTCTATCGTCACCGGCTTCCTCCAGTTTTCTTTCTTCTATCGCGATATGTTCATCCAGCGCCGTGAGTTGGAGAGGTTAAGGACCAGTTCGCCCCGGACCGTTTGTAGAGCCTTATCGAGTCCACGGAGTTCGCGAAGAGGTAACGGTGGGTCATCGTTGAGTATTTCCCCCAATTGCGATTGGACGCTGAACGTGGTCTCCATCGTGTTAATAACGTCGGTGGCTATTTGAGGGACCTCGCTGAGCTCGACCGTTTCTATCGCGGTGGCCGTCTTCGCCATTGTTTTATCGGTGTCCTGTAGGGCCTCTACAGCGCGGGTCGGCATAATTGTTTTACCACGCGTCCAATCTGGAAATCCTAGTTCGTTTCTTATGATTTCACCACCGCCCCGGTTTCCTGCAATGGTGTATAGCGATAGGGGTTTACCGGTCCTCGTGTTGACTATTGGGAGATTTGATGCTGCTTTTAGTCGCAATCTACCGTTCAGATCAAATTTGAACTTGGAGTAGTCGCGACCGACAGAGGGGACCACACCTTTTTCTGCCAAACTGTTGTAGTATTCGTTTACAGCTCCCTCAAGTAATTCCTGACTTTTACTAGTGGTAGCGCCACCCAATTGTGATTGGATTGGAACTGGAGTTTCTATGGTGGGTGTTGTGAGGGAATCCTCGAAGTTATCATCATCATCATCACCATCGAGGTAATCGTCTCTTCCGATTTCATCCATGTCAACATCGTAATCAGCCATATTTATAATTTCCTTAAAATTAATTATGTATTAAAGACAAAACCATACGGGTTTAATAGTTTCAATAACATTAATTATGTCTTCGAGTCAATACGGTCGCAAACTCAATCCATACCGCAGACTGCGTGAGCCCCTCGGGGCAAAAGGCGGCTGAGACAGAGTGTCGTTATTACGAACAACCCATCGACGATCGACCAGAACCAGCAGCTCTTAGTCCGCTTCCCCAACCTCGGAACTCACGACGTCATTGTGCCGGGGACTGTTCGCCTCGCTTTCACTATTTCGCTAACATCGACGGACGCGGACCGAACCATCGTTCAGAACCTGGGTCGCGCCATCGTTAAGAAGACCATGATAAAGATTTCTGGTAATGAGGTGATGTCGATGGACGACAGCGACGTCTACCATTGCTATCAGGACCTGTGGAAGACGGCGCAAGAACGCGAAAACGCTGTCTATCAGGGTATTGACACCAGCAAAAATAAGAACGTAACCAAACTTAGAATCGGGGCTGGTAACAAGGCAGATAACAACGCGAGTGACAACGCGGTCGCGGGCGCTTACGGCAACTGCTTCTACATCCCGCTCCACTTTGAGTTGCTGGAGAGCCACATGCCCTACTATCAGAGTGCTTTGGCTGACCGCCTCGAATACGACTAACGTTCAACGACTACGGCCGAGTTTCTCATAGCCACCGACATGTTTATCGACGTATACGATCGACAATGTTTCGCTGGAGTACGACATGGTGACGATTCCCGAACTCGCGCGATTGATCAGAACCCAGTACGCCGGGCGCGTTGCCATACTTTACGACCGAGTTCTTCGCCATCGCAAGATGCCGAAAGACAAAAGCGACACATTGTGGAATATTAAATGTCAACGTACCCGCCCCGCTCGATGAAAGTATACTGATGCTGTTTGAGGATGCTCGGTTCGCGTTCGGTGCTAGAAAAACCGACAAATTCTATAACCCCAAAATCACGAAGGTAGAGGTGACGATCGAGGGAGTCCCCAATCAACTCTACAGCGCGGGTCTTCGCGCGCACCAGCAGTGGAATGAAGTAAGAAAGCAGTTTTCTGCCGGCTCTAAGCGCTCTCCGGAGGTTGCAGCAGTTGCCAAAGACCTGCAGCTCTCGGCCGTCTCCCTCGCGGAGTTCCTGAATACCAAATACGCGTTATGGCTAGACATGCGAGCCAGCGACGACGACCAAATACACGGTAGCGGACGCCAAGTTGAGAACGCTAGTGAGGGTGTGACGATCCAGATAACCAAAGAGGCGGACGGAGCCGGGCCATTGAACGTGTACTTATATATAATTACAGACGCACAACTGAACATCGAAGATGGCCGATACGTATCAGCGATCTACTAATTCTAAAGAATTAATTAAATATCAATACAAATTCACGATTGGAGATGCCCACTCTGCCATAATATGTGGGCAGACAGGATGTGGAAAAACGGTTTTCATCCTCGACTTACTCGAGGGATCCTACCGCGATGCCTTTCGTCACATTGTGATCCTATGTCCCACTGTGCGGCACAACGATACTTATCAGCGGCGCCCGTGGATATGGACCGACCCTGAGGTATACGTTATTGACCACGGTGATAGGCTTCACGATTGGTTGCGTGGTTTATACCAAATATTTCAGGGCGAGCCCACCCTATACGTGATTGACGATTGCTCAGCCAAGGCGGCGATGACCACCAAAAAGAAGGACATGCTCTCCGAGCTCGCATTTTCTGGCCGCCATGCGAGGCAAAGCGTATGGATCTCCACTCAAAAATACAACGCCGTCCTTAAGGATCTGCGCGAGCAAACGAAATGGGTCGCCCTCTTTCACTGCAAGGACCGAGACTCATTCGATGACTGTCTTAGAGAGAATGACGTTATCCCAACGCGCGAGGAGCGCCTGGAGGTTCGACAGGTGCTTTCGGAAACTAAGCACGCCAAGCTTTTGCTAAAGACTGATCAACCAACTGCTTACGAAGTTATCAATTAATAATAATTTTTTTAAGAAATTAGTAACTGCTGAGTAAATGCTTAGCAATTGCTGAAGAAATGCTTAGCAAATGTTGAACAAATGCTGAACAATGGTTAACAATGTTAACAATTTGGTGTTCCGCTGCGAGCTTTGTTGCGAGCATAACGGTGATCGGGTGGTGCGCTTTTATTATTTTTGTAATAAATCAATATGTTAAAGTGATGAGACTTGTTAGAATAGTTAAATTAATTTTAAGAAAAATGAACTGCGACGAACTTCTCGATCAGCTAATGGAAGAAACCTCAACTCCGACTGCCGAGAATAATGATCCGACAGAGCAATCGGGATCAACTCCAACGGCAGTTGGTATTGGGTTGAGTGAAAATGCGGCGCGACGAGAGCGGCTAGCTGCGCTGGTTGCTGGTGGACAATCGGAGCATTATCTCGGTAGGCCTATCTCAGTTTTTCAGGTGGATAAGATGTCAGATGCGGAGATTGATAAAATGTATGCTCGATACGAATCAAAATTGGGAGCAGAGATGACAAAAACTCTTGGATCGGCGGCTATTCATTTGTACGCTACCACCGTTAGAATACTTCTCCCTATACCAAACACCGAGGGGTTGATTCACGATCTAGAGACTGACCTTTTTATAGGACAAACTCTTAGAACAGCCTGCTGCTCAATTTATCACAAGTTTGGAATGTACTTAGCTCCGCTGACAACCGCGTTGACCACGGGTAAACACTGTCAATTTGGACATATATGCCCACGAACTATAAGCTCTGAAAATGATGACACAAGACACACCCGTGAGAGTGACGGAGTTGAACCAGATTGCTCCAACACAATCGAACCCGAGTGTTACTCCGCCACTGGATGACATACCGCATATAAAAAATCCCAAAAGACAGGCAGCTGGGCGGGCGGCGGCTGCAGCCCGAAAAGTTAAACAAGATAAAATACTCGCCGAGCTTCGAGAGGCTAAACTCCAATCGAGATTGGGATTGCAGCCAATTAGTGAATTGATGGGGACGGAGACAGCAAAAAATCTGAAGACAGAGTTGAGTACAACAACACCCCCAATTCACGAATTAGAAGCACACACAAATTCTTTGAATTTGTCACCCAATACCAACTCCCGTTGGACTTGGACTGAACCCCAATTCACGAATTGGAGTTGGTTTGTTGGTGGTGGTCTGGCAGTTGTTGGTGCCCTGTGCGTGTGGAAATACCCCCTATTACACCAATCCCGATTGGAAAAACAACCAGCCAGTGTTCAGAAGAAAGTTACGAAACACCAATCATCAACAATGTTGAATTTGGATGCGCCCCATTTAAACATTGATCGCGACCCCTTTTATATGCAATAATTATAACAATGGCTGAACAAGATGGTAAAATGTTAGTGAATGCGCTTTATCACGCCGTGGTGATATCGGTTTTCAGTATCGGGTATGCTTGACTATCAAAGATGGCCCTAGGAGGGTCCACTCCCAAATTGGACTTTACTGTGAGAGACGCAGGGCTCGCGACCTTAGATGTAGCGGCCTCAGTTTGGACCCGAGATTATCTAGTTAAAGCTGGAATTCTACCAGCTAATATATGGAAATAAATGGCTTCGATCGGAATAATGATAGGTGGTGCACTTGTAAACGCATTGGCGTTCAGCGGTAGCAACTTTATATTCTCGAAAATAGGAAAATCGGACGTGGATGAGGAGCGCAAGCGTCATGATTTAGCTGTAGAACAACTCAATAGCGCAAAGGAAGCGTGGTCGAAAAAACGAACCGCCCATCTGGACTGGGTCAACGAAGAATCTGCGCCGTGAGAATCACGCCGCGCAAACTTTCCAGAACGTTGAAAGAAGCCAACCGCGAGTACGCGCTGGCATATCCACATAAAAGTCTCGATCCAATGGATCCCGAGCCCCAACTTTCAGATTTCTATGTACCGTCAGAGGCCCAAAAAGACCGCGAGATCGCGTTCATCGTCGTGGGAATGGGTGTGGTGGGGCTCGTCGGCTACTATATAAAATAATTAATTAATTAAAACAATTTTTATATATATATATAGAACGATGTTAGTTGACGAACTTTATTACGCTATGATCGATGTAGGCTACACTGCCCAAAAACATCGTTTACCTGGTGCAAAGAGTATGATTCGTCTGGCCCGAGATTCTCTCGAGACGTGGCGCGAGGACGAAAAAGCGGCCACCCTTTCGCAAAGCGGATGTTAGATTCCTCCGAGTTAGATTCCCCTCTCCTGTTCCAACCCAAACGCGATTGGGGCTGCAGTGAAACTTCCAACAAAGGTTTATTATTAACGACGCAGTTACCGGACGAACTGGCGAGGGCATGTTGGAGATTGTCCGATATATTAGAATACTTCGCATACGATGAACACGCGCAAACTTGATACCAAACTAACGCGCAAGCTGTCGAATACATACTATAGCCCACGCGGCTACTGGAAGGGACTCGCGGCCATGAAGAACCTCGCGGCTGCGACCAAGGTTTCAGAAAACGCTGTCAAGGAATGGCTCAAGAAGCAGGCCATCTGGCAGATCTATTTACCCGCGCCTCACAATATTCCGCGCCCGAAATTCGACGTGCCGGTACTGAACCAAGTTCACCAAGCGGATCTCCTGTTTCTCCCTCACGATCGCGTCGGTCGCAAAACGTACAAGTACGCACTGACAATCGTTGACGTAGCGAGTCGTTATAAGGGGGCTGAGCCGTTGGCCACTAAAGAGTCTAAGGAAGTGGCCGAGGCTCTTTCCCGAATATATAAGAGGAGTCCTCTCAAATGGCCGAATCTTCTTCAGGTCGATCCCGGCCGCGAGTTCATGGGCGCGGTCTCTCATCTATTGTCTAAGCACAAAGTTTCTATCAGACGCGGCCGCGTCAACATCCACCGGGACCAGGGGATCGTGGAGCGGTTCAATCGAACCCTGGCTGAGAGGTTGTTCGGACACCAATATGCCAAAGAACTTTTAGACCCTCATTCGCGATCGACCGAGTGGGTGGCCAGACTGCCCGCCGTGGTCTCCGCACTGAACGGAGAGGTGACCAGATTGATAGGTAAGAAGCCTGTAGATGCTATCAAGTTTAAAAGGGTGACGAGCAAGCCCTCTGCCGTCTCGCGCGGACGACCCGTTGGTTTAGAGGAGCAACTAATTCCATCAAATGTTGACGTTCGGTACCTCTATCAACCGGGAGAGCTCGAAGGTGGCAGCCGCCGCGCGACGGATCCTGTGTGGTCTCTCAATATATATCATCTGGATCGCTCTATTACCAAACCCGATGAGCCCGTGCTCTACTATTTGAATGATGGGCCATCTCAAGGGTTTGTTCGCGAAGAACTTCTTATGGTGCCTTCTGACACCCAGCTACCCCCGGATCGTTAGAGTCTTAAGTATTCTATCCTTTTTCAGATTTCTTTTTTTTTTTACCTATCCTATAGGCTCTGTGTGCAACCCGTCTTCCATCACTCTCCTCTTGTCGTAGTACGCCGACAACCCCAACTTCTCCTGCCTGTACGTCTTCATCACCCCGTTAACCATTCGGAATCCCCTGTTCTCCGCCATATCCCTACCCCCTTCGAGAGCACTCTTGTATCTTCCCCAAGTCATATCGTTAGATCTCTTCGACATCCCCTTGGCCGAGTACTTAGATTTTCCGTCACCACTCACGTAGTAACACTTGCTACACAGAGCAATGGCTCTATCTCCCTCGAATTCCAGCTTGAACAATCCCGGAGTTCTGTTGCTCCACGCGTCCCACGCCAACCACTCGGTCTTCTCCTTATTGAACTTTCTCTTCATCTTCTTTCTCACCACCTCCGCCAACGTCTTCTCAGACACCGTGAAGTACATACTGTCAGTGTCCATCTGTATAAGTTCGAAATCTCCGCGATCCACGTACTTGTCCAAGAAGTCGTAGTAGAACTCCAGCATCCGGAGCTTGGCCAACTGGTAGACCGCTATGCCACACTGAAACGGTCTGTTGATCACCACTCGAGTCTTCCTGCTCGATATCTCGTAAGCCTCCCCAATCTCCTCCAGGTCTTCGAACCACGCCGACCTCAGTGCCCGGTCGACAGTCTTCTCATCCTTCGTATATGTGGTGTTCAGGTGTCTCTCTTGTGCCTCTATCAGCTTGCCACAACACGCGTTGCCAACCAGTTTGAATATCTCCGCCAACAAAACACCGCCTTGCTCTTGTCTACGTCC
This sequence comes from Conchocele bisecta, assembly GCA_029237695.1. Taxonomy (NCBI): domain Eukaryota; kingdom Metazoa; phylum Mollusca; class Bivalvia; order Lucinida; family Thyasiridae; genus Conchocele; species Conchocele bisecta. The sequence continues at coordinate 98,350,162 of CM055270.1, forward strand.
CCCGTCCGTCTGGCAGCTGTGACCTCTTCCACGAACCATTGAAACGGTTTGCCGGGCGTGTAGTCTATCACCTTATGCACCGCCTTGATGATCAGACCGTGCTCCAGATACCACTTTAGCAGTGGGGAGTATATGATCATCTTCTTGGCGGACATTGCCCCCACGAGCTTTCTCTGTCCTTCGACCCTTTTCCTCCCGGTACCGGCCAGGTAGTCCTTCATGTGCTGCGGAACCTCGTTCTCATCGATTTCTCGATTAACAAACAGCGGTGACATTTCCGATAACTTGTCTCTCAACATTTCCGGGACCTCTATATCCAACTCCGCAAATCCGAACCACTTTTCACTCCTGACCTTCCTCACGAAACAGTCTATATAGGACTGTCTTTCCGGGTCGTCACACGTCCATATCGTCTCCTCCCCGCACGGCATGTCTTTCGACAGGGTAGACAGATACAGCGCATTGGCGTCGTACCCCATCACCGCCTTGCACATCTTCTCCTCCCGACTACCTACCTGACCCCTGATCGTCGACCTGCCAGCCTCTGCGTATCTGGAGAACACTATGGACGGACCACCGACTAATCCCTGCTTCATCATCTCATAAGTTTCAGACTTCGGCGACCACAGCTCGGGCGTGTCCGCCTTCCCATCGATCGTCCCACGAAGTAGGTACTGAAGGGAAACACCGGGCAGAGACACAGCATCCTTGAGTATATCCACACCTCTTCCTCTGTAGAACTCCGACATCTTAGTCAGAGCCTCCAGGAACGGTCCGACATCCAAGTCGTTGTAGTGTTGCAACCATTCCTTGAACGTCTTCATCCCATTTTCTTGGAATAGCGATCTCGCGTTACCTCTCATGCAATGCCCCGGACACCCGTGCCAGTAGCATCCGTGAAACTGAAACACGGTTTCAGTCTCGTGACAGTAACCGTCGACCGGATCGCCGGCCACCCACCTCTCACCACCGTGACCACAGTCGGCGTGATGTATGTGCTTTCCCACCCTCTCCTCTTCTCTGTTCAACCATTGAATCGACCTCGCGCTCGCTGACCCCTTAGGATAGAACGCCTTCTCGTAGGCCGACTGCGGTCTCTCTACCCTCTTACCTGGACATGTCACCACGGTCTTCCCACCCATGCAGGTGGTCGCGTGCCTGTGCATGTTACACGACTTTGTGAACCGTTGTTGACATCCGGTGCACCCGTACTCGTTCGTCATCTTGCGGAGGTTCGTTATGAGAAAATAGTGACCTCCAAACATTCCTATCGTCATGATCTTCTGCCCGACCGCGTCGTAGTTTGCCGGACACTTCATTAGGTACCACACTCCTTCGTCGGTGGGCTCGTAAACGCGAATGCCCATCTTGAAGTGCTCTTCGACCTTCTTAATATCTTTCAGGGGAATTCCCTTACTATCCGGTCCGTTATCGTGACCGAGATATTCGTGAGCTAGAGTTCGTGCCTTCTCACAACAGCGGTCTGGTCTCCCTCCACGGTGGATGGCTATGCACCTAAACAGACACAAGTAGTCGTCGTATGTTTCGACGGAATACATTCCCTTTTTCTGCCTTAACCATTCTGGGAGTTTTCCCGCTCCCATGAGAAGTTGTTGAGCGTCGATGATCATCTTCACCTCGACCGATATCCAACGAACGAAGGTCCATTTTGTGTTTGGTCTATCAACTTTGTCGATGTCCATTCGACCTTTCTCTCTATCGGATATCCAACTCTCCGCTTTGGAAATTTCGTTTATCCACGGACTGCCCTTTGATTGTTTGTGATAGATCATCGTTTCGTCGTTCTCGATGTTCCTAATACGATACGAGCACGAATACCTCAGATAACACGCCGTGGTCACCTCTGGACGAATTTTATTCATTATGCGATTAGCGATCTCCCCATCTACCCCCCTCTCGAAAGTCCATACTATCTTCCTCCAACCCCTATCAACAGTTTCCCTAACTTCGGCTTCTTCGGCGAGAATCCTGGGACACTCCTCCACCAAAGCTCTGGCGATATCTCTCCTACTCTTAGGAGGTCTCCCAACCAACCCTTGATAAATCTTATTGTAGTACGCCTTGAATAGTGGTTTTCTACGCGCGCTGGGATCTTCTTTTACACGCTGCGCGTAAGCAGTGGCGCGCAGACTGGCCGTCGTCTCGTTCTCCAATTTCTCGGAGCGTTTTTCAGGGTCAGCGGGCAGTCGTCCGGTCGAAACCGCACGTCGCAGCCTCTCCTCGTAGACGACGGCTCGCGCGTCACTTATCCTATCTGCTATATCTTTCTTGAGTATCAAACCTCTTAGGGAAATTCCCCAACTCTTAGCTTGCTCTCTAATTTGCTTTATGGTAGACAATATACTGAGTATAACCAATATATTGTTATCTTCAATAGGGTGTAAGTTTATTTGTAATAAATGTATGACAGATTGCTGTAATATATATTGAGTATAACATAGGGATTCTTATCTCTAATAGGGTGTATCTTCTCATGTCATAAATATATGGTGAAAAATATGTTCTCATACATACCCGCCGAACAGTAGGTGTGTTTTTAAAACATTATGCTTACTCCCCCTTTGTGTTTTGAAAAATTAAAATTATGCCTACTCCCCCCTTCGTGTTTTGAAAAATTAAAATTACTCCCATTCTCATAAATATTCTCATAAAAATGGAGGAAAATCTGAGTAGTATATAAGAGTCATTAATTATAGCACTATGTGGTGGGAGGCTCCGCGCGTAGCCGGTGCCTTCTAGAGGGTGGTGGTATCATTGTGACTCTTATATACTACTCAAGCATTATCGTTTAGTAATAATTAAAATCAGAAAGTCAGTTATAAAGATATAACCGATATTTTCTCAATGTTCCGTTCCCATCCGACCACCGTTGTCATACCGCTTGTTTACCTTAGCAATGGCGTTCGTATCCGACCGCTGTTTGTCAGATACAGCGCTCAGTGAATAAACCCGATATTTTATCAGCAGACAACAATGTTCCAATTACACGGTTATGAACAGCCTGAGTGCATTTCACCTTACCGAGGCCACGGTGTGTATTGATTTTAAACAGCGTTCCTATCCGATCGCTGTTTGTCAGATACAGCGCTCAGTGAATAAACCTGATATTTTATCAGCAGACGACACTTAATTAATGTTCCAATTACATGGTTATGAACAGCCGAGTGTATTTCACCTTATCGAGGCCATGGTATGTAATGATTTAAGTTTAGACGACACAGTTATGAAAACATTACCTGTTCATAAATCGCCGGTGTATTTCTCCAATAGCGATTGGTGTGTATTGATATCGAGAGACGCTATATATAAGAGAGGTTTGTGTTTATAGAAATGTATGGTGGCCGGTGGGTGACATACTCACGGTGGTGTTGTAACTTTTTTTCCCACTTTATCTCCCAATTTTAACCTAAATTTATCCCAATCAGTATTCTCAATCTTGGGAAGGGTGGCGCGCGCCTTAATTCTAATAGTATTTTTGAGATCCTCATATCGAGACATCTCCTCCACCATCAACTCGAATTCAGCGTCCAATATATTGTTATCGGCCAACGCTTTGGACACGATAACGTCGATGCTATTTTTCTTAGACCTCGCGAGAACCGATATTCTGTCGTGCTTTCTACTTTTATTTTCGAACCGTACCTGGAGATGTCATGACGTATCCCCCATATCTATTGCTCGCTTTGGCACCAAACGAATATTCATAGATCTCCTCATTCAATGTGCCCCGCTTCTCAGCCCAAACTGTTATGACACGTTTTTGTTGTTGTAATAACTTAAACTGCTCTAAAGATGTGTCCAACAATGCGGCAAGCTCCTCGATAGCGGTATGGGCCTCAACACGAACCTTTTCAGAGGTATCCTGAAGTGCTTTGTTCGCGTCTTTACGAACATGTTTCAGTTTATCGGAATTTGATTTCGTTGTAGTTTTTACTTACCACCTAGAACAATACAGTAGGATTTATTTCCCCTTACACAGTCCAAACTCGCAATAAAGTAATAAGCGTCTAACTGATCCCGATCATGATCATGATCAGGGTCCCTAGACTCTGTGTACCGGCCCAATATCCTCAGTTTTATTTTCTGTGTCAAACAGTCCACATCGCTAACTGAGACTCGATTTTACACGATGACTGAATGTCAACTGAAACTGGGAAAGGACTCGGACCCTCTGTCTGTGTCATCCCAGGGTTCTAAGAAACAGCGTTCACCTTCTACTGCGGTGAAGCGGGCCGACTTTGATAAATTAGCTTTGCGAATGCAGGTACAAGATGAACGGTTCGCGTCATTGGACGGGAAACTTGGAAAGTTGTTCGACCTTATGTCGACCGTGAAGATAGACACGTGCAGTGGGGACAACAACAAAAACAAAAATTGCGAGGCATTATGTGCTGCTCCCGTAAATAGCGAGGCAAATTGTGCTGCTCGCGATGACACCGACGCGCATGTGAGACCGAATCGGACATTGCCGTTGAATAGTTCGGTAAATGAGGCTTATGGCATTGATGATCCGGTCGACTCTGTATCGCTGCTGGTCTCGCGAAAGGAGAGGAAAAGCAGTGGCCTTTTTGATTCTGATGACGAGTCAAAGTTGTCTTTCGTTGGTCCAACTTCAGTTGGCGACCCGGTAACAGGTGATGACAAATTTAGTAAATATCTTACAGATCAAGGACCGGCAGATTTGACTGAAATGTTTGGTGAAGACGCGTTGCCACCTTCTGGTAAATTGAAAACACACATTGGCCTGGTGTTAGATGAGGGACAGATCAATATTTTGAACAATTCTTGGAGAATGGAAAACCCAAATCGGCTGACAGCTTATAAGGACAGCTATCGCAGTCTGTTTCCAATTCATGACTCTTCAGATAAATATCTGAACGTGCCAACACTGGATGACACGGTGGAGGAATTGCTAATCAAGAAGTATAGGCGAAATGCAGCGTTCGGTAACAGTCCATCTTTAATTAGTAAGCCAATGAGGTCAGTTGAAAGATTGGCATATCAGGGACAGATAGCGGCCAGGATGGGGCTTATAGTGTCCGGTTACACGCAACAGGCTTTGGGTTCGTTGTTGCAGACTCTTCAGTGTAAGGACCCAAACATTGACAGTGCTGTGCAAGCAGTGCGGGATATTTTTGCCATGTCTACAAAAGGCATGGATCAAATGGCCAGAGCTGGGGCATTTCCTCACCTGTTGCGACGCCGTGCGGCTATGTATGATACAGGTTTGCAGAACTACAAGGAGTATGATAGCACCATCATGGCAATTCCATTGACTTCAGATGGGGTGTTTGGTCTCAACTTTGATCAGAAGCTGAAATCAAAACAAGAGAAATCAAAACAATTGGCAGACGTCCTGCCCGATATTAAATATGAACAGGCTGGTTCATCTTCATTTAAGAGAAAACATCAGTTTGAGTCGCAGGATACAAACAAGCGACAACGCACTTCAGATCAGTCTGACAACGCAAACAGGTCAACATGGTCAATGGGTGGCTACCAGACGAGAAGTCCGTCTCGTGGTTTCTACCGAGGACGTGGACACTTCCAACGGGTAAGTTATTTTCGCACCAAAACCAAAAATAATGCATGACAACAGAACCTTGAAATTATTGCCAAACACACCAGTGGCAGGCCGGTTGAATTTTTTTCTAAATATTGGAGAAAAATTACGGACGACAAATGGATATTAGCAACCATAAAACATGGGCTAAGTCTTGAATTTCACACTCCGCCACCGGAGACGGGTGTAAAGGAATCAGTTGCAAATGTGAAGGATCTACACTGTTTATCAGAAGAGGTAGAACATTTGTTACAAAAAGGCGCCATAGAAATTGTCCCACAACACGAGAAAGAAGTAGGGTTTTACAGTATCTTCTTCCTAGTAAGAAAGAAATCAGGAGAAATGAGACCAGTCCTTAATCTGAAACCATTAAACAAGTATTTAGTAAAGAAACATTTCAAGATGGATATATTGTCCAAAGTTCTAAATCTGGTGAAACCAGGAGATTGGGCAGTAAATCTCGATCTAAAAGATGCTTATTTGGATGTGCCAGTGAGTGCAAATCACAGAAAATACCTGAGGTTTTGTGTCAACGGTCAGTGTTACCAGTTTGTCTGCCTATGTTTCGGTCCAACAGTAGCTCCTCGGGTGTTTACAAAAATTGTGACTGCAGTGGCAGCACATCTGAGAATGCAAAATGTGCGGCTCGCAACATATCTGGACGATTGGTTGCTCGTAAATGCACAGAAAAACAGGTTACTTTTAGATCGAGAAAAGACGGTCAAACTTCTGTTGGATCTAGGTTTCATAATATATCTAGAAAAGTCTGTTTTAGTGCCAACACAAAACATGGTCTACATAGGCAGTTGGTTCAAGTTCAATCAAAACATAGTTCTCCCAACATAGGAGAGAGTGTCCAAATTAGAACAAGCAGTTCTTTGTCTAATTAAAAGTCACTGCAGTGCACAAGCATTTTTGCATCTTCTGGGGCTCATGGCATCCTGCATCGAGTTGATTCCAAATGCCAGGTTGTTCATGCGACCTGTACAACTGCACCTGTTACATTTTTGGAAACCGTCCAGGGACAGCATCGACCTCTCAATCTCGAGTACACCACACCAAAAGGGTCATTTGCAATGGTGGTTAAACAGACCCAACACTATGAAGGGCAGATCACTGCACCCGTGGTCAGCGACACTCACGCTGACCACAGATGCTTCAAAAGTGGGGTTTGGGGGTCATTTGAACAACAAGGACTATGTACAGGGCACTTAGTCCAAATCAAATCGGGAGAAACATATACATTTTCTAGAGTTAGATGCAGTGGTTCGAAATTTCAGACACTTTCTTCCGCAGTTGCAAAATCAGAAGGTGTTGATACGATGCGACAACACGACAGTAGTGCACTTTATCAACAAACAGGGGGGCACACGGTCAGTCACTCTGTGCTACAAGGCCTGGGAGTTATGGAAATTGGCAATCAAACACAACATTCACCTACACGCAGCACATGTGGCGGGCCACACAAATGTTCTGGCGGATCAATTATCTCGGGTGCAGATCAGACATACAGAGTGGTCACTGAACCAGCAGGTAGTGCAGTACTTGTTCAATAAGTGGGGTCATCCAATGATAGACCTTTTTGCATCAATTCACAATCGCAATACCACGGTGTTTTGCTCGTGGATTCCACACCAACAAGCTCTAGCAGTGGATGCTCTAACAATATCTTGGAACAGAATGATTGCATATGCGTTTCCACCAATCTGCCTCATACCAAGGATTCTACAACACATGGCCCGGTTCAGTTGTCAGATAATTCTGCTGATTGCACCACAATGACCTCGACGGCATTGGTACACAAAACTGCTGCAAATGTCAATAACATGCCCCATAAGACTCCCACTGGTCCCAGATCTGTTGAGCCAGCCCGGTACAAGCATACTTCATCCAAATCCGGAAGTATTCAGTCTAGTAGCGTGGCTGCTCTCAACAGAAACTTCAAAGCAAAGGGCTTTTCAAAAGACACTAGGAAATTGCTCACTGCCTCCTGGCGAAGGGGGACGCAACAGGATTATGCTAGCAAATTCAACAAGTTCAATTGCTGGTGTAATAAACAATGTAAAGATCCCTATTCTGCAACTTTGGTAGATTGTGCAGATTTTCTCGCATGGCTATTTCACCAGGGTCTACAATATAGAACAATTGCTGAATATAGATCTATGCTGTCATCAGTACTTCCACCAATTGACAATACACCAGTTGGACAACATCCCTACATTATTAGGTTGTTGAAGGGTGTTTTCAATTCAAAGCCACCAAAAGTTAGGTTTGTGCCGGAGTGGGACCTGCCAACAGTTCTTGACATGTTGCAAAAGGCACCATTTGAACCATTAAGGAAAGCAGCATTAGTACATGTAACTTATAAGACTGTTTTTCTTGCAGCCATCACAACGTTTCGGCGATGCGCAGACCTACAGGCACTGAGAATCGGCGAGCGTTCGGTTACTGTACATAATCGGGGTGTGACATGTGTGCGTCATGGCTTGCCCAAGCAGGACCGTCCAGCGCATTTCGGGACGAAAATATTTGTACCCAGCTTAAAAGACAACAAGAAGTTGGATCCCAAGAGGGCTTTAGCTGTGTACCTACAAAAGACAGAGTCTTTTCGTGCATTAGAAAATGGTGAAGATGAAACTAGACTGTTTGTATCGGTAATTAAACCACATCGTCCAGTATCGAAACAGACTATTGCACGGTGGATAGTGAAAGTGATTAAAATGGCATACGAGACAGACGTAAAAGTGCATGCTCACTCAACTCGAGCTTTAGGACCTTCATGGGCGTTGTTTAATGGAGCAAGCATGAAGGATATTCTCGAGGCAGCCGACTGGAGTCGTGAGTCAACATTTACAAGACACTACCTTACAAATGTGGATTTGAAAGTACTGTCTTAAGTTTTAAATTTCTGCGAGTTGAGGTCCGATGAATTTGTATATTACATATGAATGATGTATGTAGTGGGAAACTGATGTAGTCCGGAAATTTGTGGAAAATATTCTTCAGAAAGAAGTGTACAAAGAGTAGATAGCTGTAAATATGGAACAATTACACTACACGACGAGACACAAGAGATAGAGATAGAGAAAATTGGCCCACCATCCATGAGGTAAGGCTTTGTAATCTATCCTACTGTATTGTTCTAGGTGGTAAGTAAAAACTACAACGAAATCAAATTAGAAAATTTGGTTTCAAGTTGTAATTTTATGAGTTAGGTTTTTACTTACCACCTAGAATATAATTACCCACCCATCCTCCCCTCTTATTTTCTCGGTGGACTGTTTGCCGCCGAATATATTGGGCCGGTACACAGCGTCTAGGGACCCGGATCATAATCATAATCGGGATCAGTTAGACGCTTATTAATTTATTGCGAGTTTGGAATGTGTAAGGGGAAATAAATCTTACTGTATTGTTCTAGTAGGTAAGTAAAAACCTAAATCATAAAATTACAACTTGAAACCAAATTTTCTAAACTTCCATCAACTCTGTATGGGCCTCTTCCCGAAATTCGGTTATTTTTCCGCCTAGTTCAGTAAGTGCTGTCTGATCCTCAGAGCGCAACATCCCATAGGCTTCCGTAAGGTCCGTCTGTGTATCTGATCGGACTTTCTCAATACCCGTCCGGACTTCCTCAATCCCCGTCCGGGCCTCTTGGTGAACTTGTGCTATAGATGTTATGACGTCCTTTCTCAGTTGTGTTATACTTCTACGAATGTACTTTGTAGCTGAAGCCACAGTGTCATCAACCAGTGCTACGGTTTCCCCGGTAGTTAAAAAATCACTCTCTGTGGGGGTGAATCCACCACCTGAACCATCCTTGTATTTCGGTGGGGACAACCAATTGGAATTGGAAGAACTTTCTGGCCCGTATATACTCATAATGTTGGTTGTTATAAATTATATTACGAACATGAGTTTAATTCTTTGAATTAATTTGAAATTTCTAGAACGACCGAAATCGGATAATAGTTATTTAACTCTTTAGCCTGGTCGTCGAGAATAGAGACCTTAAATTCGTGGATGTGTCCAGATTCCAAAACTTTCATCTCGGGGGATGGGAAGTCTAATGTCACAGTCTCCCCAAAATAACAATCACTGGCGGTCACTGTTTTAAGTAGTGTGCTGGGGGCTCCATCCAACTTTTGGTAAAGGCTAGATCCACAGGCACATCTCCAAAACATTTTGGTCCCGAGGGGAAACCATCTTTTTAAGTGGGCGGCTGAAACCGAGGCGAATGCCTAATGGGTCTGATATAGTTATCACAGCGCCGTCGGTGGCTGTTAATGTTGCGAGTCCGGTAGCCTTCGATACTGTGAGGTTGGCTTCGTCGCCAAGCTCTGTGGAAATAAAGTCTATGAGCTCAGCCTCACTCGCGTCTTGCTCCCTACAGTCCGGGAGGCAGCTTTACACTTACTTGTTGTCCATTCTTCACATAGTAAACCCCTTCGCTCCTCCCCACATTCTGCCACCCAACCGTGAAGGTGATTGATCTGAGGCCTACCCGGCGTTTTCCACAGCAGTTGTCGATTAACTTCTGAAGTTCACAACTCTCTTTTTGAACATTAGTGATAGTAGCAAACATAATAATATATTTCAATGGATACCAAGGCATTGTAGCTGCAATTCAAAGGCAAAGTACCTGGTCGGAGGTGTATACACTCAAAAGAACACCATTGGTGAGCTTGTGCACCCCAAAATAAGAGCCAGTTTGGGCCTGGGTTTCAACACCAATTTCACTAACATGTTTGCAAAGTACAGACTTCCTAAAACCATTACACAGGATGTCATAACAAACTGGAACAACAACCCTATGCAGTTCTGGCAGAACCAACTAAATTTTGCCGTGTGGTGTGCCACAACCGGGTGTGGCGTCTCTTTCAGAGACCACATAAAAGACAAGAACAGCATGCTGAGCAGTAGCGTCTACAACTTTCATGTGTATTATACTATTAGGAGGATTCTCAAAGAACTAGGTACTCCACTACCTCAAGACGACGGCTGGAATCACATTTCCAACACATACAACCACATTTGCAACTCTGTGTCCTTGGCTATGGATGACATGTTTCATGACCGAGATGACGACGAGTACGATCCTACGACAGATAAACACAAGGAAGAGGGGCTACACAGAAGGAAACTTGATGAGATTGACCGGCATAAAATACAGCAGGAATTGTCGAAATACCCCCATCCATTAGAACAACATGACACGGACGTACTGGTGAACATCGTAAATGGACAAGTTACCGATGAAAAGGTGAATGTTCACTCAGCTGTAGCCATTGGTGAATCAATGGCAGCCGATTTCAAATCACACCTACCCTCTGGATTTTACAATGTCATTCATTCCAAGGTAGTAACGATGGAAACCATGAAGAAAGGGGTGAAACTTGCAGATAGAACCATATACGACATGGAAAAGCTGTACGCACGACTACTTGTAATTTCCCAGAGAAGAGACATTTCCTTGGAGACATTGATGTGTTACGAGCTTGCACCTCTTCCCCCAGCTCTATTTGATGAGTTTGGAAGCATGCGAAAGAGTTCTAAGTCCCAACTTTTGCACAGACTAGCAGTTTGGGGTGAGGAAACCACTGACCATGAAGCAGAAGTAGTAGATGGGAATGAAATGCTGTATCACGTCACCTGGCCGAAAACGGGAACAGTTAGACATCTTGTGCAAAAGTTTACACGAGCAGTAGAAAAGCGATGCGCCGTGGTTGTTGTTTTAGACAGATATATAGAAGGCTCAATAAAAACGCACGAGCGCGTTGGAAGAACTGGTTCCACTGTGTGTCGAACAGTAAATCTCGCTCTAGAGACGGTCTTGCCAAACAGAGAGACAATAATGAAGAGCTCTCACAACAAGAAAGAGTTGATAAAAGTGATATGTGCGGAAAACAATGCTACAAATGTGACCATGGTCGGGGAAGACACGACACTGTACACGCACGAAGAAGCTGATTGTATCATAATCAGATGTGTGAAGTCTCTCGTTCAGGAACAACAGTGCCAACACATTCATGTCATCTCAGATGATACCGATATATTTGCACTGTTGGTGTACTTTTGCTGGAAGTGGCAGACTCCTGTTCAAATCTGCATGAAGAAGTCGGATGGACGAGTGGATGACATCAATGCCACGGCTGCAACGCTTGGACCGAAAGCATCTCAACTGCTAGCCGTTCATGCAATTACAGGATGCGACACAGTCAGCTACATGTTCGGTAAAGGGAAGGCATCTGCCGTCACGTCAATGATAAAACATGATGTTTCCCTGGATTTGCTTGGCGAGACAGACGCACCACTTGATGAAGTGACAGCTGCTGGGGGAACGTTTGTGGGCTTGTTGTACAAAGCCAAAGACACTTCATTATCAGTGAATCAGCTTCGGCATTCTATATTCACAAGCAAAATAGCCACTGCAAATATAATGAGTCTGCCACCAACCGATTCCGCGTTGAATGAACACGTGAAGCGTGCTCACTTACAGACAATACTTTGGAAGGCATCGAATAAGTGCTCACCACCCGATGTGAACATATCGGACTTTGGGTGGGACATAGTTGGCAATATACCCACGCCACGTACTGGCGTGTCTGATGTGGCACCGTCAGAACTGATGCGTGTTGTGGCGTGCGGATGTAGTGCACAAACCGCTTGTTCCAGGCATACATGTTCATGTCATGGAGCAGCACTATCATGCAAGATGCATAATTGTTGCACGCCATCTTGAATTTATATGTGGTAAATACATTTATTGTTGTTTTTAATAGCCCAGCACCGTTTTCGAACAAAAAATGTGAAAATAAAAATATTTTCTACAAATAAGAAATTCTGCCGAAATTGGCGGCCATCTTGGACGCCATCTTGAATTTATATATGGAAAATGAATTGATTGCTTTTCTAAATAGCTCAGCACCTTGTTTAAATGAATTGTGAACGTTTTGCGGAAGAATATAGTGTCTTTTCCGCAAATATAGAATTATTAGGAAAATGGCGGCCATTTTGGACGCCATCTTGAATTTTAAGAAATGCTCAAGGATGACAAAGTGTCATCCGACGGATTTCGAATAAGTACATCGTCAGGGACAATAATTCATCAGAAAACGTTAGTAGTACTTTAGTGTAAGGGTCAACCCTGACTAATAACTCTAATTACACTGCATTACATAAGAGGTATGATGGAGTACTCTTTCCAAATTTGAAGCGTTCTTTGTTTACTTTCTACTTAGTGCCAATAGTGGGGAGTGACCTAAGAATTTTGCTAATACACACTTTATAAGGTAAGTTTATGGTAATATTTGTGTGTCCTAATGTAGAATTGTCTCTCAATAACAGAATAGCAAATTAAGAACACCAACATCTGCATGTTTTTATCACGCCCGCTTGCTTTTGACGTGCGTCCGGCATTTGTGTTAAAGTTTTGTATGTACCAAATATCTCCACAACTCTAAGACTTGAAACTTCACATACCTCATTATCATCAGCCATATTTTAATTATATAGCCCACCCATGCTCAAGGTCAAGGTCAAATTGTTTAGAAATGTGCGTTAGAGTTTTTTGTAAAATCTGAGTTAAAGGTTTTTCCGTATCTAATATCTCCACAACCCGATGTGACTGTTTGACTTGAAACTTCACATACCTCATCATCCATATTTTCATCCAATAGCCCAGCCATGTGGCCCCCATGCCCAAGGTCAAATTACCTAGAAACTTGCGTTAAAGTGTTTTTCTTAAATCTGAGTTAAAGTGTATAACGTACTGCTCAATATCTTCAATACTTCTTTATCACCATCCATATTTGTATTATGTATAGCCCATCCATGCAGCCCCCATGCCCAAGGTCAAGATCAAATTACCCTGAAATTTGCATTAAAGTTTTTGTAAAATCGGCCATCTGATACTTGAGAGCTATAAATCCTGTCGTACCCCAGTAAAAGAGTAACCAGATTAATGCTGATCATATTACTTTTGTGGTTGGAGCTAAGTGACTGGTGTGGCATGGACCTGACACCAGGTCATGGTGTTCTCATTTCAGGGCTGAATATACAATGTGTATTTTTCTGTAAATAATCAGTTATGATTTTAGGAATTTCCCTCATTATGGACATGTTAAATACTTGATTAATAATATAAGTCGCACCCGTTTGTTCGGCCTAAAACTGTGTCCCTGATTACATTTAACAGCAAACAATTCAGTCCTCATATTTTCCATGGAAATTGTGGACGTCGTCCATGGAAAGTCCATGGAAGATGTGGACATCGTCCATGGAAAGTCCATGGAAGATGTGGACGACATGGAAGATGTGGACGTCGTCCATGGAAAGTCCATGGAAGATGTGGACGTCGTCCATGGAATATGTGGACATCGTCCATGGAAAGTCCATGGAAGGTGTGGACGTCGTCCATGGAAACGCCCTGGAAAATATTCATTGGAAAGAGTGGACGTCGTCCATGGAAAGTCGTTCAGAACCTAGGTCGCGCCATCGTCAAGAAGACCATGATGAAGAGTTCTGGTAATGAGGTGATGTCGATCGACGACAGCGACGTCTACCATTGTTACCAGGACCTGTGGAAGACGGCACAAGAGCGCGAAAACGCGGTCTATCATGGTATTGACACCAGCAAAAATAAGAAAGTAACAAAACTTAGAATCGGGGCTGGTAACAAAGCAGATAACAACGCGAGCGACAAAGCAGTCGCGGGCGCTTACGGCAACCGCTTCTACATCCCGCTCGACTTTGAGTTGCTGGAGAGTCACATGCCCTACTATCAGAGCGCTTTGGCTGACCGCCTCGAATACGAACTAACGTTCAACGACTACGGCCGAGTTATCATAGCCACTGATATAGCATCGATGTATACGATCGACAATGTGTCGCTGGAGTACGACATGGTCACGATGCCCGAACTCGCGCGATTGATCAGAACCCAGTACGCCGGGCGCGTTGCCATACTTTACGACCGAGTTCTTCGCCACCGCAAGATGACGAAAGACAAAAGCGACACATTGTGGAATATTAACGTCAACGTACCCGCCCGCTCGATGAAAGGTATACTGATGCTGTTCGAGGAGGCTCGGTTCGCGCTCGGGGTTAGAAAAACCGACATATTTTATAACCCCAAAATCACAAAGGTCGAGATGAATATCGAGGGAGTCCCCAATCAGCTCTACAGCAGTGGGACGAAGCCAGAAAGCAGTTTGCTGCCGGCTCTAAGCGCTCCCCGGAGGTTGCCGCGGTTGCCAAAGACATGCAGCTCTCGGACGTCTCCCTCCCTGACTTCCAAGTACGCGCTATGGCTAGACATGCGAGCCAGCGACGACGACCAAATGCACGGTAGTGGACGCCAAGTTGAGAACGCTAGCGAGGGTGTGACGATCCAGATAACCAAAGAGGCGGATGGAGCTGGCGCATTGAACGTGTACTTATATATAATCACAGACGCACAACTCAACATCGAAGAAATTGGTCGATACGTCTAAAGATTTAAATAAAAATAAAGTTTGTGATGCCCACTCTGTCATAATATGTGGGCAGACAGGATGTGGAAAAACAGTTTTCATCCTCGAATTGCTCGAGGGGCGGTCCTACCGGCGATTATCTTTCTTTCGAACACATTGTGATCCTGCGACGCCCGTGGATATGGACCGACCCTGAGGTATACGTTTTGACCCCGGTGATAGGCTTCTACCAAAGATTCCAGGGCGAGCCCACCCTATACGTGATTGACGACTGCTCGGCCAAGGCGGCGATGACCAAAAAGAAGGACATGCTCTCCGAGCTCGCATTTTCTGGCCGCCATGCGGGGCAAAGTGTATGGATCTCCTCTCAAAAGTACAACGCCGTACTCAAGGATCTGCGCGAGCAAACGAAATGGGTCGCCCTCTTTCACTGCAAGGACCGAGACTCATTCGATGACTGTCTTCGAGAGAACGACGTTATCACAACGCGCGAGGAGCGCCTGGAGGTTCGACAGATACTTTCGGAAACTAAGCACGCCAAGCTTCTGCTGAAGACTGATCAACCAACTGCTTACGAAGTTATCAATTAATTACTGAGCAATTGCTTAACGCTCGTTAGTAACTGCTGAGCAAATGCTTAACAATGCTGAGCAATTGCTGAACAATACTTAACAAATACTTAACAAATGTTGAACAAATGCTAAACAATGATTAACAATGTGGGAATCAATGTGTTGCTCCGCTGCGAGCTTTGTTGCGAGCATAACGGTGATCATAAGTATCGGGTGGTGCGCTTTGCAATATGTTAGGCTTATGAGGCTAGTCAGAATATTACTAATTATTAAAAACACAATTAACTGCGACGAACTTCTCGATCAGCTAATGGAAGAGACAGTCGTGTCGACTGCCGACACGACATCTTTCCCAAAAGAAACTGTAGGAGCCGACACGATATCTTTCCTGAAAGATGGCACGACTGCCGATACGGTCCTGAAAGAAAATGAAAACACGACGCGACGCGAGCGGCTAGCTGCGCTGGTTGCTGGAGGACAATCGGAGCGCTATTTCGGTCGGCGTCTCTCAGTTTGTCAGGTGGACAAGATGTCAGATGTCGAGGTTGATAAAATATATGCGCGATACGAATCTAAATTGGGGGCAGAGATGACGAAAACGCTTGGATCGGCGGCTATTCATTTGTACGCTACCGCTGTCAGTGAAATTCTCCCTATATCTGACACCGCGGGGTTGATTGGTGATCTAGAGACTGACCCTTTTGTAGGACACACTCTTAGAACAGCCTGCTGCTCAATTTATCACAAGTTTGGAATGTACTTAGCTCCGCTGACAACCACGTTGACCACGGCTAAGCACTGTCAATTTGGACATATATGCCCACGAACTATAAGCTCAGAAAATGATGATGACACAAGATGCACCCCAACCCTGTTGAACCAGGAGCGGCAAGAACCTGCGAGAGTGACGGAACCGCAATCCCCGATTGCTCCAACTCCCAATCGAGATTTGATGACCCCGATTGCTCCACATGAACAAGCTCCACATGAGCAAGCTCCGGTTGCACGACACAAAAACCCAAAAAGACAGGCAGCTGGGCGGATAGCGGCAGCCACCCGAAAAGGTAAACAAGATAAAATACTCGCCGAGCTTCGAGAGGCCAAACAGTCGTTGCAATCCCCGATTGCTGTTCCAGCCGCTCCTGGGTGAGTGAGTGAGCTCAGGAGCCTCAATCGCAATTTGAGTTGGGGGTAGTTCAACATCCGAAGGCAGCTGTTGCTCCTACCTGGATCATCCCGTGGGTTGTTGGTGGGGGTCTGACAGATGTGGGTACCCTGTGTGTGTGGAAATATTTTTCGAGACAACCCCCAACCGCACCTGTACAGTTTGAGGCGGTTCCGAAGAAAGTTACGAAACCAATTGCGCCCCATTTAAACATTGATCGCGATCCCTTTTATATGCAATAAATATAATGGCTGAAAACGATGGTAAAATGATAGTGAATGCGCTTTGTCACGCCGTTGTGATATCGGGCCTCAGTATCGGGTTTGCTCGAATATCAAAGATGCCTGGGGGCGCGGTGGGGTGGGGGGGCGCTCCCAAATTGGACATGACCGTGAGAGACGCAGGGCTCGTGACGTTGAATGTAGCGTCCGAAATTTCGACCCGAGATTATCTAATTAAAGCTGGAATTTTACCTGCTAATATATGAAAATAAATGACTACTCTTGCGATCGGACTAATGATAGGTGGTGCGGTGTTGAGCGCAGGGGCGTTCGGTGGTAGCAACTATTTATTCTCGTTAATAGGAAAAAACTCGGACACGGATGATGAACGCAAGCGTCACGATTTAGCTGTAGAACAACTCAATAGAGCGAAGGAAGCTTGGGCGGAAAAACGAACCAACCGTGTGGACTGGATCAACGAAGAGCTTCGCCGCGAAAAGCACCCCGCGCAAACTTTCCAGAACGTTGACGAAGCCATGCGCGAGTACAAGCTGGCATATCCACAGAAAAATTTGGCGCCCCTGGATCCCGAGCCCCAATTTTCAGATTTCTATGTACCGTCAGAGGCCCAAAAGACGGCGAAATCGCGTTCATCGTCGTGGGAATGGGTGTGGTGGGTCTCGTCAGCTACTATATTGAAAAAGCAATAAGCAAAAGCAATAAGCCATAAAAAAAATTTTTTTTAAATAATATATATATATAGAACGATGTTAGTTGACAAGCTTTATTACGCTTTGATCGATGTAGGCTACATGGCCCTGAAACACCGTTTAGCTGGCGCAAAGGGTCTGATCCGTCTGGCCCAAGACGTCTCTCGAGACGTGTCGCGAGGACGAAAAAGCGGCCACCCTTTTCGCAAAGCGGGTGTTAGATTCCTCCGGGTTCCCACTCCAATTCGTGAATTGGGGGAACTTAACCGGCAGCTGCAGCGAAACTTCCAACAAAGGTTTAGTATCGACGACGCAGTTACCGGACGATCTGGCGAAGGCATGTTGGAGATTGTTCGATCTACTACAATACCTCGCATACGATGAACACGCGCAAACTTGATACCAAACTATCGGTTCGCCTATCGCGCAAGTTGGCGAACACATATTACAGCCCCTGCGGCTACTGGAAGGGACTCGCGGCCATCAAAAACCTCGCGGCGGCGACCAAGGTTTAAAAAAAAACGCAGCCACGGAATGGCTCAAGAAACAGGCCATCAGGCAAATCTATTTGCCCGCGCCTCACAATATTCCGCGCCCGAAATTCGACTTGCTGGTGCCGAACGAAGTCCACCAAGCAGACCTCCTGTTTCTCCCTTACAATCGCGTCGGTCGCAAGACATACAAGTACGCACTGACAATCGTTGATGTAGCGAGTCGCTATAAGGGGGCTGAGCCACTGGTCACTAAAGAGTCTAAGGAGGTGGCCGAGGCTCTTTCCCGAATATATAAGAGGAGTCCTCTCAAATGGCCGAACCCTGGCTGAGAGGCTATTCGGACACCAATATGCCAAAGAGCTTGTAGACCCTCATCCGCACTGATGGGCGAGGTGACCAGATTGATCGGTAAGAAGCCCGTAGATGCCATCAAGTCTAAAACGGTGTCACACAAACCATCCGCCGTCTCGCGCGGGCGACCCGTTGGTTTAGCGGAGAAACGACTTCCATCGGATGTTGCCGTCCGGTACCTCTATCAACCGGGAGAGCTCGAAGGTGGCCGCCGCCGCGCAACTGATCCCGTGTGGTCTCTCAATGTATATCATCTGGATCGATCTATTACCAAACCTGATGAGCCCGTGCTCTACTATTTGGATGATGGTCCATCGCGCGGGTTTGTTCGCGAAGAACTTCTCGCGGTGCCTTCTGACACCAAGCTACCACCGGTCCGTCCATCGTCATAGTCGGTCAGACTCTCGTCAGAGTCTTTAGTATTCTCCTTCTTTTTTTTTTAGCTCCATTTATCCCACGCCAACCCCTCGGCCTTCTCCTTGTGGAATTTCAGTTCCAAAATGGAATTCCATTCCATTTTGCAATGCATTGCTTCTACATCAACGGCTCTGTATGAATATTATCAGACAGCACGCGCCGCTTGTCATAATAGGTGGATAGCCCAAGTTTGTGCTGGGAATATGGGAATACGCTGTATCATAAGATCCCTCGAGTGCGGTTTTGTACCGGTCCCAATCTACACTATTCGTTCGTTTACTCATTCCTTTGGAGGAATGCTTGGTCGTGCCTCCAACTCCGGTTGGCAAACCCACATTCTCTACAAAGTAGCACTTGCTCGATAGCTCGATTGCTCGATCCCCTTGAAATTCCATCTTGAAAAGTCCTGGTTCGCGTCCACTCCACTTGTCCCAGGCCAACCAATTTTTTTCCGATTTTATAAACTCATCCTTCAACTCTGGGCGAATGCAGGATTTCAGATTCCTCCCACTAGTAGCTATGTACATAATATCTGTGTCCATTTGTATCAATTCGAAATCGCTCCGATCCACATACTTATCTAGAAAATCATAGTAAAACTCCAACATTCTCAATTTCGCCAATTGGTACACGGCAATCCCACAGTGAAACGGTCGCTTTACGGATGATTTCGATTTTCTGCTCGATATTTCGTACGCATCTCCTATTTCTGTCAAATCATCGTAGAAGGCTGATCGCAACGCTTTATCGACACATTCCTCGTCTTTCGTGTAAGTCTTATTCAAATGTCTTTCCGACGCTTCTATCATTTTCCCACAACACGAATTACCGAGTAGTTTATTTACGTCTGCGACTACAGCTTTGCTGCTATCTACGTCGCCAGTTCGTCTAGCTGCTGTGACATCCTCCACGAACCACTTGAAAGGTTTTCCCGAATAGTAGTTTAATAAGCGGTACACTCCAGTTACTGTTTATAAATAGGGGCGACATCTCCTCGAATTTATTCTTCAGGTTCTCTGGCAATTCGATGTCCACCTCGGCGAACCCGAACCACTTACCGTCCATCACTCTCTTACATAATTGTTTGATAATAATTGGATTGTTGGGACCTTTGACCGTCGTGATCGTCTCTTTTCCGCACGGCATCTCTTTACTCAGTGTGGACAAATACAGAGCGTTTGCATCGTATCCCAGCACCGCGTTGCACTGTTTGCCGCGCCCTTCCGGAGTGGATCGGATCTTAGACACTCCGGCTTCCGCATACCTAGAGAATACAATGGAAGGACCTCCAACAAGAGCCCTCTGCAGCATCTCGTAGGTTTCCTCTTGTGGCGCGTAAAGTTGAAGCTTGTCATTGAAAGGGTTATCAGACACCGTTCCCCGCAGCAAATACTGTATCGCCACCCCTGGCAAAGTTACGGCATTCTTGAAAATATCAACACCTTTGTCTTTATAAAATCGACACATTTTCCCCAATGCTTCCAGGAAAGACATCCAAATCGTTATACTACTTCAGCCACTCCCGGAACGTGGTCATCTTTTTCGCTTTGAAAATCGCCAGCTGGGTGGCATTGATCAAGTGTTTACCAGCAAGTCTCGAATACCAGTGTTCCAGATCCGGCAGTCCGGGATAATCTACTTTGTCTGGGGAATTAAACCATTCGTAGGGGAAGAAGGACTTTTGCGCTTCACAGCCGTACCCTTTAATCCACCGGTCATAACTGACTCCTGGCCCTAGGTACAGTGCAACATCGAGAAACCTGAACTCGGGTATGAATAGAAATATCGAAGCGTTTTCCCTTTTGCCAAACATTACCTTTTTGGTTGTTTCAGACAGCTCGCCAACTAAGTACTTCTTGATAAGATTTATGTCGTACCTGCTGCAATTGAATCCGATTACCGGTACCTGACATATCCATTGCTTGATCTCCACAGCCTGCCGCTCCCGCAGGGTGTCCATATCTGGGGGCCGGAATGTTCTACCTACCTCTTCCCTGATGGCATTCCCACGATTTTGCAAATCCTCCATAAACCTAGCCACCAACCGCGCGGGGTCTGTGTCACATATGTGAGTTATTTCTGAAGACATACTATCACCAATACTCACGATAATCGGGACATGCTCGGTTTCAAACTCAAGGGAATCCGTTTTCCTCTCGTGGCCGTCTTCCCTCAAATACGCTTCAAAGTCGTACACAATCTGGTGCGGGTAGAGTGGTAGGACATCCTGTTTGTATAGCTTTACCAGATTTCTTAAAGTTGTGCTCCAACATCACCTCTAACTCATACCCAGCCTTTGTAATCATTTTCTCCCGCCTGGTGGTGTTGTCAAACGCTTGTTTATGGAGTGTGCCGGGCATCCGTGCCAATAGCAGCCGTGATACTGGTACACTATGTTATTTTCCTGACAGTAACCGTCTACTGGAGATCCAGCAATCCAGCGCTTGCCACCGTGCCGGCACTGTTCGGTATGGATGTGGATGCCTTCTTCCTTCTCAACGCGCCCCATTCATTCCAATGCGCCGTAGCTCTTCGCGCTTTTCGGGAAGAATGCCCTTTCGTATGCGGATCTAGGACGCTCCAAAATCTTACCTTTGCAGATTACTTTGTCAGGTGGCAGGCTTGTGTGAATCGTTGGGAGCACTATTTACAACAGTACGTGTAGGTGATTCCTTTAAGCTTGGTTATAAGGAATGCGTGGTCTTGGAATAATCCGATGGTCATATGTTTGGTGCCGACTGCGGCGTAATGTGCTGTTTTTTTTCTCAAATACCAGACTCCGTCCTCTGTGGGTTCATACACTTCAATACCAACCTTAAACTTCTCTTCGACCTTCTTCAAGTTAGCAAATGGAACTGGGTTCAATGGTTTACTCTCACCAAAATACTCCTGACTGAGCTCCCGCGCTTTAGCACAGCACCTATCTGCTCGAGACCCCCGTGAATCACTAAACATCGAAATAAACACAATCCGTCATCGTACTGGTCTAGAGAATACATACCTTTCTTATTTCGCAGCCACTCTGGTAGCAGCCCTCCCCCCGCGAACTTTCACTTAAGATCCAAATCCTTCCCGCGCTTTCCCTGCACGAGCTTGACACACACTTCCACCCATCTTACGAACGTCCACTTCGTGTTTAGGCGAGAGATTTTATCGATGTCCATCCGCCTGGTCTCCTGAACAGTCACCCAGCGCTTTACGTCGGAGAGCGATGACATCCAATGACTCCAATATTCTTGTAGAATGTAATAGTTTTAGGCTGGCCTTTGGAATCAACCTCATCTATGTGCTTCAGCTTGTAGGAATACGCGTACCTAAGATGAAAATTTGTAGTGATTTAGGGCATCAGTTTATCTATTATCCTATCGGAAATAATACCACCAACCTCCGTATGAAAGGTGAGCTCGACAGTTCTCCTTCCAGCCTTGACCGTTTCACTCTGCTCATCGACCTCCACCATTATTTCTGGTCCTTTCGCTATAATCGCACGAACCAGCGCGGTTTTGATTACACGCTTACTCTCAGACCTCTCCATAAACGTGCTGTTCTTTGTTGCGTTTAACAGTTTGGTCAACCCCGGCACTCTCAGACGGTTACTATATGTGATCCCGAGTGATTTAGCTTCATCCCTCAATTTCCCAATATCTCGGGAGGTCTGATCTGAGGTTTTTGCTTTTATCAGTTTGGTCAACCCCGCAACTCTCAGACGATGATTACTATATGTGATCCCGAGTGATTTAGCTTCATCCCTCAATTTCCCAATATCTCGGGAGGTCTGATCTGAGGATTTTGGGTTTATCAGCTTGGTCAACCCCGCAACTCTCAGACAATTATTATATGTGATCCCGAGTGATTTCGCCTTTTCTCGCAATTGCAATAACTCGGAAGTTGGTGTTGGGGGTTGTGGTGTCATATTTGTCATAATACCTGTAGGTTTTACTTGTTCAACAAGCAAATTTCTGTCTGAGGATTTCTGATGATTTGTCATATTTGTCATAATACCTATAGGTTTTGTTTGTTTAACATGAAAATTTCTGTCATGGGTTTTCTCATAATTTGTCATAAGTTTTGTTTGTTCAGCATACAAGTTGTTTACACTTTCCTGTGGTAGGTGGGACCCTATTCAGCCCTGATAAGACCCTCCAACCTAGGTGGTATCATTTCCATCTCCACTATACTACTAACATACAATTTGCTATATCAAGTTGGATTTGTAATGTGTGTTGAATGTAGAATCAATTCCATATAAACTTCACTCTGATTTTGAAAGTGAGGTAAATCAATCTCAGAAGGTTGCCGTCTGGATTATGAAAGGTAGGTGAATGTAGATTCCAAAAACATAGGGCAAACATTAATAGCAGAGGGTGCTCGGTATAATGACGGTGCTCCCCGACTACTAGCGTTTCTGCGATAATAATACATTTTCCCGTAATTTGTCGCCATTTAGGATGACATCTTGAATTTATATGAGAAACTAAATTATTTTTTGCTGAAGCTGTTCAGTGTAAACATTTCCCAAAAAGAATCAGCATTTTCCGACAATAATAAAACTATGCT
This sequence comes from Conchocele bisecta, assembly GCA_029237695.1. Classification (NCBI taxonomy): domain Eukaryota; kingdom Metazoa; phylum Mollusca; class Bivalvia; order Lucinida; family Thyasiridae; genus Conchocele; species Conchocele bisecta. Next base: position 98,373,706 of record CM055270.1, read on the forward strand.
GAATTTGGCCGCCATCTTGGATGTCATGTTCAATTTTGACAAACCCTCATGTATGACAAAGTGGCATCCGGCGGATTTCAAATAAGTACACAGTTATTGGCAAATAAATAAAAAAAAATAGTGGTAGTACTATACATAATAGTTATAGTTCACATATTGAATTTTTAATAAATTTATTTTGAGCGAGAAAGAAATTAGTTTATTAAAAATTCAATATGTGAATTATAACTTATTGTTTACCCAGGCCAGTCACAAAGCTCTGCCCCAAACGTGATTTTGAATTGCTACCTATACTAGTATGTGATTGGCTGTATGACACGAAGTGAGCGCATGTGTGGGCGTTAAATTGCTGTGCGTCTCGTGAAATAAGGCATAAAATCAGATCTAAATATAGCGCTGAACATTTAACATGTTTAATTATTAATTTAATATATACTGGCGAAAGCGCCGCAATATTAACTGAGTAGAAATGCCGTTCTTTCATTTGTCAAGAAACTAGGGTAAACAATCATGCAAATTCAAATTTGTCTCGACTACAACTGAATTATTGATGTATGTTTACAGGCTGTGATTTCACCCTTGTGGTTACATATCCCAATAACATGATGACTATAACAGTGGACAAGGTGTACCCAGATTCACCCACAACAAAACTGAATGTTACGGTGGCTGATAGTGGCAGTACTGCAGTGGTAAGTACTTCTAAGTTTACCGAAGCTTCACATTTTGCAAATGTGGTCATAACATAACTGAAACTGTGAAATGCATCACTTTGTCGTTCTCACCTTCTCTATATAACCTTAGCTTTTGCTGCGACATTAAATCCTGTCACTTTCACTTTATTTGTTGTTCTCAATAATTATAAACTCTGATCTGTTTTTAGCAATGTTTTTGCAAGAGTTGCAGATTTGCTTGCAAGTGAACGTGAAGGTAAATTTCCTGTTTTTATATCGGGGGTGGGGGTGGGGCATTATGTTTTACCCCTGTGCGTCCGTGAAAATGTGTTTTTCAATAACTCCTTCACCAATTTCAGTAATAGTTGCCCACAATGTCTGTCTAGGGATGGTGCTTTGTTTCGCATACGACCCACGCCCGAAAACCCAAGGTCAAGGTCACTGGGGACTTATGTTCACCTTGTTTGTAAGGCAAATGTGTTTACGTTGTTAATGTTTTCTCAATAACTCCTGAACTCATTCACCAATTTCAATAATATTTACCCACAATTTCTGTCTTGGGATTAGCCTGAGCTTTGTAATAACGGTTCCCTTTTACTAGCAAGGCTGCAGGTGGGGGCATCCATGTTCTATGAACACATTTTCTAGTTAGTAATATAAATGTTCAACCAATTCATCAATGATTATTATATGGTGATTGCTGCTAATCTCTACCTTGTTGTAAGCTGCTTTAGTACTAGCCTTTGGTCATTCTGTGTTTGCAAACAGTAGCTTTCTATATAGTCTAAGCCCTACAATATATCTGGAGATGGGTCACTGTTGTCTGTGATTCCTAGAAAGGAATTGCTGTAGGAATTATTATTATGTCCTACATGTAGTTTAATATTGTAAGTGGTGACTGAAAATAACAGACCTAGAAAATGATTTTGGTGTCATAAGGGCACTTGAAATCAAATCGATTCATAATTTTAGTGCTGAATAATACAGGTGTATTCCCGGCTCTGTACACTTAAGTTGCAACTTTCTGAGCCTGAAAAGCAATAAATAGTAAATATTATGATATGTGGTCCATTTTGTCTGGCTAAAATGTATATGCAAATATTCCTGGTCTATTGTCGCCTTGTTAGCTAACCAACTTAATGCTTTGCCAATCTGTGATATGTGGTTATAATTGCTTAATGTTGCTGTATGTAATGGTCTGGGGCGGCGGAGGGGGGGGGGCATATTGTTAGGTCCGCCCCCCCCCCCCCCACCCCCCCCCCCCCCCCCCACCCCCAATAATTATGTAATAAAGCACATATCATCCTCAAACTTGCTGAGAATGCAGGAAATGGCGTTTCACTCCTTCGATTTCCAAAAATTCCTCAAGACTGGAACATGAGAATGCAGGAAATGACGTTTCACGCCTCTTACATTTTCAAAATTTAACGTGGAGCATGCCCCCGGACCCCCTAGCAACATCGGGCCATTTGGGCCCTCAAGACTGGGCCATGAGGATGCAAGAAATGGCGTTTCACTCCTCTTAGATTTCAAAAAAAAATCGGGGGAGCATGCCCCCGGACCCCCCTAGCAACATCCAGGCCCTTTGGGTCCTCAAGACTGGGACCTCAGAATGCAGGAAATGGCGTTTCACGCCTCTTACATTTTCAAAATTTACTGTGGAGCATGTCCCCGGACCCCCTAGCAACTTCGGGCCATTTAGATGCAGGAAATGGCGTTTCACGCCCCTTAGATTTAAAAAATTTCTGGGGGAGCATGGCCCCGGACACCCCTAGCAAAATTGGGCCCTCACGATTGGGCCCCCCGCCTCCCAATAATTATCCCGTTGGGATACTACTACGTTATTGGCCGTTTGACACCGCAGCACACATGTATACGTCACAACATGAATCTAAATATCTAAATATAACTGTCTACATATTGGAAAATTTAATGAATAAATTTAGTGGATATTGGAGAAAGAGTCGCATGTGATTAATTGAGACATAATCCTATTTTTTCATTGGTCGAGAAACTAAGGCAAACAATAAATATTAACATTGCTTATTGTTTCTGTATTAATACAACACCACATCCAGCATTCTCATTAATAAAAAATATATGCATGTATATATATATTTTCAAAAGATAACAAAGACAAGGGCTGATTGGGTTGGCTGAAGGTATGGTGGCCAACATATATGTACATTACATTGTACTTTAATTAATATAGCACAAGTAGTGTGTCAAAATCTTGTGTTTGGAACTTGAAGCAATTAATAACTTAAAAGTTATAGTCTTTCAGCACAAATTATCAATAAAAATATTAAAAGGTCAGATTGGCCATAACATGTGTTGGGAACAAATCTTAAAATATCAAGTTATTCCTATTTTACACTATATTTTCCTATTGTATTCCTATTTTATTCCTATTTTTTCACCGTCTGAATTCCTATTTTCCTTTTTTTTTTTGGACCCATCCCACACTTGACGGCCTGTCGTTCTTTTAATAAAGATTTCAAACGTCTTGTTCTCGTGAACCGCTTGGCCGATATTGGCCAAACTTCACGGTAATGGTTATTGTCTCGCCCGCGAAGCGGAAAGCGAGACATAGGTTTTGCTTTTCCGGAGTCGGCGTCGTCGTCGTCGGCGTCGTCGTTCAATGTTAAGTTTTCGTGTTACGGTCATTACTTCAACACCTTATCAGCTACAGTCATCAAACTTTATACATACCTTTACTATGATATGTAGATGAATATAGGACTATTAAAAAAGATTCCGGGCTCCAGGGTCAAGGTCAAACTCTATTTCTTTCTTTGCTACAAACTGAACATTAATGCATGAAGACCCGTTTTCTCGTGCGCTCTGTACACCTTACCTGTAGAGAGAACAATAGACTTCTCCAGTTGAACACTTCTGCATGTGCAAGCATTTGCAAATTTCCAGCTTGACCACTAAATGTCCAGCTAAATTATTACAGGTAATTTATACAGGTAAATTATTATACCTGGGTATTACATTTCCGTAAACTGTGTTGACAATATTGTGGCAATATGTGGACCTGTGCAGATATGATATGTAGATAAATATAGGACTATTATAACAATTCTGGGCTCCAGTAGCGAGCATTATTTTTTTGTTATTTTTTTAAAAATCGTTACGTATTATGTTTTACCGCATGGCGGGCGGGCGGGCGGCTGAAGAAAAAGTGCATAGTTCGTGTACACAACTCCTCCGAAACCGTTCAGTCGATTGATCTGAAACTATGCACACGTCTTCTACACATATTGAAGATGTGCACCTTCGTGTTTTATGCCGAAAACATATTTGTTAACAAAATATCACCTTTTTAACTTAGCCATTTTTTCTACATTTTTCTATACAATTCTATATACGGTACAGAGTTTGTGTACACAACTCCTCCGAAACCATTCAGTCGATCGTTCTGAAACTATGCACACATCTTCTACACATATTGAAGATGTGCACCTTGGTGTTTTTATGACGAAAAAACATTTTTTACAAAAATATCACCTTTTTAACTTAGTCAGTGCAGAAGAGCTTATGGCATACCCCCGGCGTCGGCGGCGTCCACAAACTTAACGTTGGGTAAATGTCTTATAACTTCTGTTTCCTTTCATGGAATACCTTGTTATTTCATACATGCATTCCTCAGATGACCCTCTATCATGCTGTAGCAAATCCATGACCCATCACCCAGCGCTTACCCCAAGGTCAAGGTCACAAACTTGGCACATTCATAAACTTAACGTTGGGTAAATGTCTTATAACTTCTGTTCCCTTTCATGGAACACCTTGTTATTTCATTCATGCATTCCTCAGATGACCCTCTATCATGCTGCAGCAAATCCATGACCCACCACCCACCCCAAAGCCCTACCCCAAGGTGAAGGTCACAACTTCGCACATTCATAAACTTAACGTTTGGTAAATGTCTTATAACTTCTGTTTCCTTGTTATTTCATACATGCATTCCTCAGATGACCCTCTATCATGCTGTAGCAAATCCATGACCCACCACCCAGCCCTTACCCCAAGGACAAGGTCACAAACTTGGCACATTCATAAACTTAACGTTGGGTAAATGTCTTATAACTTCTGTTTCCTTTCATGGAACACCTTGTTATTTCATACATGCATTCCTCAGATGAACCTCTATCATGCTGTAGCAAATTCATGACCCACCACCCAGCCCATACCCCAAGGTAAGGGCTTGTTATTTCATACATAAATTCCTCAGATGACCCTCTATCATGCTGTAGCAAATCCATGACCCACCACCTAGCCCTTATCCCAAGGTCAAGGTCACAAACTTGGCACATTCATAAACTTAACGTTGGGTAAATGTCTTATAACTTCTGTTTCCTTTCATGGAACACCTTGTTATTTCATACATGCATTCCTCAGATGACCCTCTATCATGCTGTAGCAAATCCATGACCCACCATCCAGCCCTTACCCCAAGTTCAAGGTCACAATCTTGGCACATTCATAAACTTAACGTTGGGTAACTGTCTTATAACGTCTGTTTCCTTTCATGGAACACCTTGTTATTTCATACATGCATTCCTCAGATGACCCTCTATCGTGCTGTAGCAAATCCATGACCCACCATCCAGCCCTTACCCCAAGGTTAAGGTCACAAACTTGGCACATTCATAAACTTAACGTTGGGTAAATGTCTTATAACTTCTGTTTCCTTTCATGGAACACCTTGTTATTTCATACATGCATTCCTCAGATGACCCTCTATCATGCAGTAGTAAATCCATGACCTGTTTCACCTTCACACGGTTGTGAAAATACTTAGCCACTTTTTAATTCAAAAAGTTTCTTCAACCTTGACCGTTTTCATACTTTAGCACATGCCTATGATCATGTTATGGCCAAATGCCTTAGCAGGCGCGACAACGCTTCCGTGGCGGAATTCTTGTTACCTCTGGTTACGACCCTGCCAAACCATGTTTTAATTGAGAAGAAGACAACATTTGAAACAAGTGTTAACTGCCAACCCCATTTTTTGTTTCCCATATTCTAAGAGTTAAATGCAAATCTTACATTGTATAATTTCTATGAAAAAAATAAGAACATTTTTAAAAATGTATGGAAATTGTCGTCTGCTGTGTTTCATTATTTCCTTAATTTTTACTCCAGTGGAGATGATTCTCATGCGCTGTCAAAACAGTTTTTTGTCGAGAAATATTGAAAATAAAACATTTCCAGCAGACGACATTTAATTCAGAGTAGTAAGGGTTATATAACATTTGCATGTTTCTAACTATAATTAGAAGTCAACTTGTTTTCAGCTGTGTTATACAAGAAGCATTCGGAATGTTTTGCAAAGGAAACTACCGAGTACATCCGAGTATAGAATAAACAATCTTGAGGATGTGATTATTCATTTTGAAATTCATACATTTTACTATGTTTAATTAGCTATATTGTAGTATATGTTCTACTTTGCATTTTTTATTCTTTGTCAAACGCCACAAGAGGTGAAACTGGCTGATGACTTGAACACACAAAGATGGTTACTGCTTATGACAAATAGGACACAGTAACAAGGCAGTTTTCACATATATGTAAAACGTTTATTTCATCACATTTACAAATCAGTTTTATTTGCATTGTTATTTCGTGGGAACAAATTAATAAAAAAAAGAATTCTACGTCCCTGCGGGACTCCGTATAATCTGCTGCCAACAGAAGTAATCAGCTATGATATTGACCATCCACTTACTGTAATAACAGTAAATATTCGGACACACATAATTTACTCTGAGAAACACATATGTGGCTGTGACTGGGAAAATGGAGTTTATGGGATTTGTGACCAATGTAGCTCCTGATCATATAGCACACTCCTGTAGCTTGATAACGTTCTATAATGATTGTTAAAATCATGACAGGTATTTCTTTGATGGAATGGTGAACTGTGCAGATCCTGATCGGATCTGGATTCACACTGGTTACAAAACACATATCCACATTTCTTCAGTCACACCCACATATAAATAATGGTTTTCTCCTACTTTGAGTGTCCCAATATTTAGTGACAGTATGGTTGTATGTGGATACAATTTGTTTAACAAATGGTGTCTCAATATTTAGGATTGTCATACGCAGATAAAGTTCTCGCATTTTGATTGGTCAGCTTGATAGGTAATATGAGCCCATATTACCTGTCAAGCCCGTCAACATGGCTCAGCTGAAAATGGCGGCGGGGCAAGGCGGAGTCGAAAACCGAAAATTCTGGAAATGGCCTCCGAAACATGGCCATAGGGACTGGTATTGACCGAACTAAGAAAAGTTAGATTTTTAAAATCGGTCAAGAGATTGCCAAGTTATTAACAAATTTCTACTTGTTTATGTCGACATGACGTCCGGTAATATTTGTAACGTTGTGCCGTTTGGCGCAATAAGTCTGCGAAGTTATACATGTATGAATACACATATAAAACTACATATGGAGAAATGTAAAGAATCTGCGGTATGACAAATCGATGGTCTAGTAACATAAGGTCGTAAGTACTATGCTTTAGCATAGCAGTTACGACCTTATGTTACTAGACCATCGAAATATGTTATTGTGATTCTAAACAGTCAACATGGTGACATATTGCCCGTCTGAAGCTATATTTCCCTCGAGTGAATATACCGGTATATTGAGACGGGCAATATGACACCATGTTGACTGTGTAGACTCACTTTAACTTATATGTGGCTCTGACTGTAGAAATGGGTTTATATGTTTTGTGACCAGTGTAGATCCAGATCAGTCTGATCAGGATCTGCTCTGTTCGCCATTCCATCAATGAAACACCTGTCCTGCTTCTAACAAGCAGTACAGACTGTTATCTGGCTACAGCAGTGTGCTATTTGATCAGGAGCTACACACCCAACTCATAAGCCCCATTTCTCCAGTCACAGTCCCATATTATTTCAATAGCCAGTGTACGTGTATATTGGCTTCCTGCAGACCGCGCCCACTGCCGGCGCCGGAGAAGACGGGTACAGGACAGACACGCGGCATCTCGGCCAACATCGACAACGACGGGACAATTCCCGACGTAGAAGCGAAGCCCCATAAACTGCCGCCCATTCAGACCATTCAGCACGGGGAGGCGGACGGAACCGAGGGCCACGACAGCAATCGAAGTGAACGGAACAAGAAGAAGAAGAAGAAGAAGAAGCGAAGATCTGACGAGAACGAAGATCTATAGAGCCGTACCCTAGATGAGCCCACTGGGAAGTGGTGAAGCATAATGGCTACTGTCTGCTCCATTTAAAATCCGCTAATGAGACACTGGCAAAATAAACATTAAATTATAAAAAATGCAACTCCAAGTAAATTTTTCACAATAATAAAAATGTCACATGTCCTGATTTTTTATTTGGCGAAATTCGGTCAAATACTGATTTTATTGCGAAAAACAATTTTACATGGACTGAAATGGAGGAATTTAACTAATTTCTTGAATGCTGGCTATCTTTGCCAACCTGCTTTACTGTTTGTGAGAACTACATCATTTGTACATTACTGTAATAACCTTAGATATTTCGACACACTTTATTGAGAGAAATCTGTCTAAATTCAAAGTGTTCCAATATTTCGGGTTAGTATGGTTGTGGCAAGTTAACAAGGCAATAATGTCCTGGGATACAAACAGAGGCGTTTCCCAAAACAAAATGTGTCCAAATATTTTGAGTCATTATGTGTTTAGAAGATCTGAAGTAAATTAATCAGCAAAATACATGCATTTTTGGACCAAACATAACAACTTGTATTTACATCTGTTTTGCACCATCTGTGGCGTATTTAAACTTAATGGCCATTACAATGTGTGAAATATGGGATTCCACCATGTTAACCCAGCCTAAAATGACCATAGCTGTTTACAGGCCGTTAAACGCCATTAAATAAATACAGTAATTAATCTGAATTGTTGCTAATAGGATTCATAGCATGCAGGCTTGACAATCTGTGTACATGAGTGCATGCACATGCTTATATGTGGCTGTGACTGGAGTACTGAGGCTTATGAATTTTGCAACCAGTGTAGATCCAGATCAGCCAGTGCAATCTGCACAGTCTGATCAGGATCTGCACTGTTCCATCAATGAAACACCTGACATACTTCTAATAAAAAATATAGATCGCTACCTGGCTACAGAAGTGTGCTATTTGATCAGGAGTTACACTGGTCAAAATTCCCATAAGCCCATTTTTCCATTCACAAATCTTTTATAACTTCTATATCCCCAGATGTGTATTTATGCCCCCTATGTCATAGTAAGGGGGCATATTGCTTTGCTCCTGAGGTTCTGTACGTCTGTCCGTCTGTCCGTCCGGGCACACACTTGAGGTCTTAAGACAAAAAATTATTCCATACCACCACCTAAGCCTATTGATTCTCAAAGTGTTTCCACCAAAGGTATATAATGTAAGTTCTGCCGTCCATATGTACTCCTCCATATTTCACCGATCATAACTAAATACACATGTTTATGATAGCAAATGCAAGAACCCTATTTGGTTTCAGTGAATTATCTCCCCTTATTGACTGGCGTTACCTCGACGGGCGTATATTGTGACCTTCAGCACTCTTGTTTTTATTATGCCACCGGGTTTCGAAGAAACGGTGGCATATAGTGTTTGGACAGTCCGTCTGTCCGTCCGTCTGTCCGTCTGTTCGTCAGTTCGTCACACTTTTCGGTTAACCACTTTGTCACAGTTTCTCAAATATGTTGCAGGTGGCATTCGCGTTCGACAGACGCATTTCTTGTTTCTTCTCAAACGTATATATTGCTACCACTCATTTGAACCATCTGAACGAGGCAGTTCATCAAATGAGTGGTAACAACATACTATTATGAAGAAATAAACAAAATATTTAGATTTTATCAACAAAATGTATTGCTTCCAGAGTTGATAGTAGTCAGTGGGTTAGTTAGGTTAGACCATGTGTCTTTTACAATAGAGCCTCTGGAAGTGATCATAATTTACCTGTGTCTGCCCACATACAGCTTAACGCTTAGACCGCTACACACAACAATTGTCGTCTGCTGTTGCTTTTAAATCTTGCCTTATTTCTCAATAAAAACATGGTTTGACAGCACTTCAGAATCATTTCCAATGGAAATGATTCTAAAGTGCTGTTAAAGCATGTTGTAAAGTATTGTAAAGTGGTGTCAATGCATTTATTTGATGATAAAAAGTGGAAAATAGAAAATAACTGATGCTCTTTGCTGTACGTTGTCATGTGTATTGTGTCTACATGTAATTTATTTTCCCGTCCGTTCCATGTCCGAGCCATAAAGTATAGAAACTCTTAATACACATGTACTGTATTAGTCCACCATTATGCAGCATTTATTTCACAAACTTGCACATTTTGTGATACAAGTATGAAACTACACAATGAAAAGTTTTGAATGTAGCCCACCGGAAAAATTCAAAATGGCCACCATATTCACATCCATGTTGTAGTTTATTGTCGCACCCACTCACGGTCAGCAAAGTATAGTCTGTGTTATTTGCATGTGTCCGAGGGTCCAGCAGGTACATAAGTGTTTTAAGTACGAAATACCTCCTGAAATATCTCCTACCGTCTGTTTCACGAAAGCTGCCCAAATTATATGACCATATAAACAATTAAAAAACATATTTTTTTTATAATATTAAATTAAAGGACAATTTAAGAATGAGCCTTCTTTTTATTTCGTGCAATTTCCCCATGTTAAATCCCCATGCACATCTTCACAGAGTGAAGATGTCTATGGGAATTTAACATGGGGAAATTTTTTAGAAATTAAGAAATACTGGACCGATTTTTAAAATTTATCTTTTGTTTTCTTAGTTAGATCATTTCCAAGCTATTGTTCGTTTTTTGGCGCCTCCCACAACTCCTCTACCTCTTTTTCCCCCGTGTTAAATTCCCATAGAGAAATCAATTTTTCGTAATAAAATCAATATTTAACCAAATTTCACGAAATAAAAAGAACGCTCATTCTTAAATTTTAATAACATTTAACATTATCAAAATTTGGGTAGGTTTCGTGAAACAGACAGTAATTCTGGTTGACTTGAAACTTCACATACCTCTGTACCACCTTCCACATTTTCATTCTATAGCCCACTCACGCAAGACACATGCCCAAGGTCAATGTCAAAGTACTCTGCAGTTTTTGTAAAATCAGCTTTAAAGTTTTAAGTAGATGTACTAAATATCTTGACAGCTTTTAAGTTTCCATAGCTTTCAAGTTGTGGTTGTACCTGTGCATGTAATTTTGATGTCTCTCTCCATACACAATGGGACCATCAGATATCTTGGCACGCTATCATCCGCCGCTGTATGCTGGCCGCGACCATCTAGTTTACATTTACACGCTTTTTTCAACGTTTGTGCTTTTTATCAAATACATTTCCGGATAGCCGCGTCATAATAGATAACTTTTATGTGATACTGTTTTATGTGTACATGTACATGTCGTTATATCTACAGAAGGGTTTAGCTCTACGACAACACAATGCTGCTGTGAAATGTAGTGCAGGTTTATTTATCATTTGTGAAACTTTGTTTGTCCTGCTGCCAATAGAACTGTGCCACCACTGTATATAGTTGTGGCTGTGACTGGAGAAATGGGACTTATGGGTTTTGTGACCAGTGTAGATCCACATCAGGTTGTGCCATTCCATCAATGAAACTCCTGTCATGCTTCTAACATGTAATATAGCTCGTTATCAGGCGACAGTAGTGTCCTATTTGATCAGGAGAGACTGCAGTCACAAATGTCATACGCCCATTTCTCCAGTCACTGTCACAACTATATACAACTATATACAGTGGTGACACGTTTGTGCCCCGGCTGAGACATGGTACCTTAGACCGTGCTATCTTAATTTTTTGTCGTCTGCTGTTTTTTTTCTATTTTCCATTTTTATCTCCACTTTAGAATAATTTACAACATGCTTTGACAGCACTTCAGAATCATTTCCATTGGAAATGATTCTGAAGAGCTGTCCAACCATGTTTTTTATTGAGAAATAAAGCAAGATATAAAAGCAACAGCAAACGACAATGGCTGTGTGTAGCGGTCTAAGGTTCAAGATGTCATCAACCAGTGTAGACCCTGCATCCGTGCAGTGTTCAATCTTGTGCTGATTCTGTCCATGAATAACAGCTTTGTATCTGTCTGTTGATTGCAATGATCATGATCTACACTGGTAACATACGTTTCTATCAACCAGAAGCCCTGTTAAGCAGATAATATGTTGCCATATGTTGATAATATGTTGCCACTTTCACAACCATTGTAGATTCAGATCAGCCTGTCTGCCATCGTTGAAACAAAATGATTCCACGGAGAGTGATAGTTGATCAGGAGCTACATTGGTCAGAAATCCCATAAGCACCATCCGTCCAGTCACGGCCACAATGAATGTGTTGCCTGGATCACGGAGATGGTTTTATCTCCATACTTTACCAGTACTGGAGACTTGTATACGAGACATGCCATGTGATTTCTACCCAAGAAGATATGTCATGAAAAATATTTACAAAATTTAAGGCATTTTCCGTAAGTGACATCGAAAGTTTACAAAATGTTCAGAGGAAATGCGGAATAGAATTTCGCATTTGTTCTGAACATTTTGCCAACTTTCAACTACATTGTACATTTGCATAAAATATCACAGTTTCTGTTACAAATGCAGAGGCCGATCTGGATCTACGCTGGTCACAAAACCCATAAGCCCCATTTTGCCAGTCACAGCCACATATCTCTAGTCACAAGCGCATTTCACCAATGACAGCCACATATCTCCAGTCACGTGCACATTTCACCAGTGACAGCCACGTACCTGTAATCAAATGACTGCGTATCAACCGATTTACCTGACTCGGTACTTGATGCTGTCTTGTAACAAATGGCTGTGTCACACATTGACGCTGATATGCTTATTCGAATTGATCCGATCGGGATTATAATTTAAACGACTTGTCCCAGTATCGTTGGATGACGCAACAACACAAGGTTATCTTAGGGCGGCTGCTTGGGAGCATACACGGGTAAATGTAACGATGGCGTTAGTGGGTGGTTGGTTGGGCGAACGTGACGGCGTAAATTAACGGTAGGGGTTCCTCCTTATAGAAATCACAATTTGCCTGGTTTGGCCCTCATGTACGTTTTTATCTTTGGCTCTTTTGTTACCTGGGAGTTGAATTGGGTTATTGTCCATTATAAAAGTAGTACGATTATTACTGATCCTACTGCTTTTGGGAGGGGGCCAAGTGATTTCGGTGTGGCGAGGACCTGACATCAGATCAGGATTATCCTGAGTTCAGGGCGGAATATATAGATTTTTTATTGTGAATATTCAGTTTTGATTTTGGGATTTTTCCCCCATTTGTCAAACAAACAAACAAAGCAAACAACCCCCCCCCCCCCCCATTTGTACGCTACATGTGTTAATGGGATTTAGTTCTAAACCCATTGACCTGGCCTTAAATGACCTTAGATGTTGATAGGCTGTTAAACCCCAATAAACAAACAATGGGGTTCATACTGAATGGAATCCCAATATCCAAGTAGCAGATTTCAGCAGCATACTTATCTTGCAAAGTATACTTTAAGGGAGTAATCGTTATTTTTCCTGAAATGGATTATTTCATATAGAACAAACGACTGTATATATTTGATTATTAAAAGTATGCATAATTATTATACTGAATTTATTACATTATCACTGTCAAAATTGCTATGATAATGTAATCAATTTGGTATAATAAAAAGTAATAGATTTATCCTTGTATTGAAAATATCTCCCTCAAAGTGTACTTAGCAAGCTAAGTATACTTGGCAATTTTGGTTAAATATGCTACTGGTTTGGCCCACAGGTACATATGTTTTTCTTTCTTGTACTTGAAAGTTGAATACTGTTATACCCATTATAAGTAGTAAGATTAGTACTAATCTTGTTACTTTTAGGGAGTGGGGCTAAGTGACTGGTGTGGCGAATATCGGGCACCAGATCAGGTTATTCTAATTTCATGGCTGAATTTATCTTTTTCTGTCAATATTCAGTTCTCATTTTGGGATTTTACCCCCGTCCTTACAGGTGAAGTATAGGTGACACCGATAACCTGGTCTCAAATGACCTTAGCTATTGACAGGCCGTTAAGCACCATTAAATAAATAAATAAACAAATAATTCCATGAAAACAGTATTAACATTCAAAGCATTGTAAATGGTATGTGATAAAGAGAATAACATGTGATTGTTTTCTGTCTGGGTATGGAATCAATGTACTTAATATACTGACACAGGATATTGCCTGTGTCTCTATGCGTCAGCCTGACTGTCCATTGTGTATATGTGGCTGTGACTGGAGAAATGGGGCTTATGGGTTTTGCGACCAGTGTTCAGCCTCAACAGAATCGCGACATCCCTAGTTTGGCCTTCAGGGGAATTTATTTTACTTCCTTCTTACTTAAGAGTTGAATCCGGTTATACCCATTATAAAAGTACATGTAATAGGAGTAGTACTAATCATATTACTTTTAGGGAGTGTGACTAAGTGACTGTTGTGGTGAAAACCTGGCACCATATCAGGTTATTATAAGATCATGACTGATTTAAAAAAACTGTAACGAGGCAACTGTATGCACGGCAATGTTAAATGAATGTTAAACAAGATCTATCGCACATAAAAGTGCTATACTGTGAAACAACACAATAAACCTCGCTGTTTCGCCATAGCTTGTCACAAAACATGTAAGGCATTACAAAGTTCTTCCTCGGTTAAGCGTCCACGTGCGGGTAGTTTTTGAGAGCGGTTCTATGAAAAAACAAACTGGGTATGTTATTTTACACTATTTACTGGTGAAGTAATATGAAAATTGATTTGGGACTTGTCTAATTTTTAAATATGTTCATGAATTTACACTTGATAAGAGAATTGTCTTATTATTTAGCGGCAATTTATATTTATGTTAAAAACTTCCTCAACCCTTTGCACACTGGGTTGAGGAAGTTTTTAACATAAATTTACCTTTGTTTTTTCAAGACTTTGATTGTTTTTACCGGATACGTAGGTAGGTTTTGAACATCTGGGTGGACGCTTCACAGAGAAAAAAATTGGCATGATCCGTTACCAAACTGCATGAATATCTTCCTCACATTGATAGCTATCCATCCAGTATCGGTCAGGTGACAATCAGATTGGTGACCTTAACCGGTGTTAATCATTTTGTTTCCAAAGATTGCGTATGTCTTGATATTTTTGTTGGATATAATGCGCAAAAATTAATTAATAATTATTTTACATTGAATCCCAACCACCCTCGGGCATTCAGATAACCTTGACATACATTCCTCGATATATAGGTCATATCCGTCAAAGTGGGTGGCAGGTGGGAGCACGCGATGGGTAATTTAACGATCGGGGTTCATCCTTACCGGAATCCCGACAGGAGACCTGGTTTGGCCCTCACATACGTCTTTGGCATTTTGTATGTGACGGTTGAATCTGGTTATGTCCCTTATGTGAGTATTACGATATTCGTAATCCTATTTTAGGGGAAGGGCCAAGTGACTTGGTGTGGTATGGACCTGGCACCAGGTCAGGTTATTCTAATTTCAGGGCTGAATATAATTGTTCTCGATGTAAATATTCCGTTCTGATTTTTGTATTTCCCCCCCCCCCCCCCCCCCAATGCAGCAGGTTAAAATGGGATCGAACCCGTTTGCCCGGCCTTATATGACCTTAGCTGTTGATAGGCCGTTAAACATTAATAAACAAACAAACAAACATATCCGTCAAACTTGGCTGTTCATCCAAATGTTGTATATCTCCTGTTATGTTTAGTCTGATGTTCGCCGAACTTCATGAGTAGCTTCCTTACATTGATACCTAACAACTCTGGGTCATTTTGTGACCTTGACCTACTTTTCTTGAAATGTAGGTTATGTCCGTCAAAATATTTGAAGTACATGTACATCCAAATTGCGCATATTTCCTATGTTAGTCGGATCTTCACCAGACTTCATGAGTAGCTTTCTTACATTGATACTTAGCCATCCTGGGTCATTCAGGTGAACTTGACCTATTTTCCTTGAAATATAGGTCACTTCCATATACGTTTTGCATGTCTCCTGATGCATTAGTCGGATGTTCGCTAAAGTTCATTCCTCACATTGATAGCTAGCCACCCTGACTCATTCGAGTAATCTCGACCCATTGGTATTGGGTGAGACACTCTCCGGCGATCACCTTCAACAATTCAACAGTCTACGTGGAAGAGTCCATGCCAGTTATTTAAAGGTGAAAGGGTAACTGTAAGTGTAGAAATGTGTTGGTTTCCTGTGTTACTGCTTGTGCCTGCCATCTGTGTAGCACTTTGTCCTCATCCAGTATCACTGGTCCTGCCTACCGCACCCACGTAAAATGTTTCACGTCAAAATATGCGCCGGTTTCCTGATGAATTCCCATTCAGCTAAATGCAGAAGATACTGCATAAACACAGTTTCGTCTAATGTTTGGCCCAAACATTTGCACCCAACAACAGACAAAACAATGTGTCACTGAGTAGAGCTGAGTGGCATCTGGAAACCGGTGTATATTTTAACGTAAACATTTTCCGCCAGCGCGGAGTGCAGCACCAGTCAGTATGTGGCCTGCCACTATTTTCGGAGTTTATCTGTGACATCGTGTAATGGTATTGTCGTTTTTTATTACTATACTTGAAGGATATTTCGAGTTCGAGGTACAGTCATCATCAAGTTCTTGGATTTTCTTGATTTATAAAATGTTTAATATGAGTGCCGCAGCGTTCATTTTTGTCGAGCCCGCTTGCGGAAAGCGAGACAGTGATCAAAATGACGTCCGGGTGTCCGGGTGTCCGTGCGTCCGTCCGTGTGTCCGTGCACCGTCCGTCCGAAATCTGTGTTAAAGTTTTTAAATACCTTATATCTGTGCAGTCCCAAGTCACATTGACTTGAAACGTCATATGCTTATTAGTCATGATCCATATATTCATGCTGTATCCCACTCAAGCGGCCCCTGTGCCCAAGGTCAAGGTCAAATGACTTAGAAGTTTGCGTTCCGAGATCTGCGTTACAGTTTTTAAATACCTTATATCTCTGCAGTCCTAAGTCACATTGACTTGAAACTTCATATGCTTATTAGTCATCATCCATATATTAATTCTGTGTTCCACTCATGCGGCCCCTGTGCCCATATGTCAAGGTCAAATGACTTAGAAGTTTGCGTTAAAGTTTCTGTCAAAATTTGCGTTAAACTTTTCACATACCTACTATCTTTGTAACCGTAAGTCAGATTTGCTTGAAACTTTGTACATTATTATTTATTGGGCATCAAACTTCAAATAAATACACTCTGAGACCATCAAATGCCTTGGCGGGCTCGACATGCGGGCCGCGGCCATCTCATCATATGACAGTTGCATGTGGTCAAATGGAATTGTTTCGAAAATAACAACAACATTGCGACAAACCGTTCGCACATAATGTGTATCAATAGCAGCAAAATAATGTCACTGTAGTTGTTGAGAAATCAAAAGTTTTACGAAATACTTGTATTTCGAGTTTCATAGTTCTGGCAAGTATGTGGCGCCAAACTGCAACTGCAGCTACGTCCCACCAAAGAAATGTCTGAACTGTGCACTGGCCCAGTTTCCACTTTGCTCGCCCTGCTCATTTTACAACAAACATACATGTACTGTGAAAAACAGACGCGGGTATTGCAGGAAATTCATGAAATATCATAATTTTGCACTTACGAACATTTTTGTTGTACGAAGTTTAGTGAAACGGCCCCAGCCTTCTAATAATGTGTAATCATGAGTTGAATGTAGATATAAATATACCGATCGAGAGCATCGTGCTCCGGTAGCGCAGTTGGTTAGCGCGTCCCGCTGGTATTGGGAAGGTCCCGGGTTCGAGCCCCGGTCGGTGCACATTTTTTCCATTGCATTTCCCCTATCCAGTTACATTTGGGGGCTCGTCCAACCCTCATGAGTGTCGGTGGGCTCTCTAGAGGGGTGAACTTGGGGTGAGTTTCTTCGTAATTGACGAAGCTCAAAGATAAAGGGGGAGGAGTGTAACGGAAATGGTACCATGTGTAATCATGAGTTGAATGTGGATATAAATATACCGATCGAGAGCATCGTGCTCCGGTAGCGCAGTTGGTTAGCGCGTCCCGCTGGTATTGGGAAGGTCCCGGGTTCGAGCCCCGGTCGGTGCACATTTGTTCCATTGCATTTCCCCTATCCGGTTACAAACCTATTCCTCAAATGATTTGTCCAAACAGTTCTTTAGATATTAACACAGTCTTAGATATTTGTGCATAAACACAGTCCTATATATAAACACAGTCCTTAAACACAGTCCTAGATATAAACACAGTCCTAGATATAAACAGTCCTAGATATAAACTAAACACAGTCCTAGATGTCCTAGATATAAACACAGTCCTAAATATCAACTAAACACAGTCCTAGATATAAACACAGTCCTAGATATAAACATAAACACAGTCCTAGATATAAGGGTTAATGTGCATTGCTTAAATTGCATTGAAAATGTGCCTGTACATCAAAAATTTGTAACGCGTTACTTCTAAGAAGTAACGCGTTACTTACCAAGAGTAACGCGTTAGAACTCTAACACGTTAGAAGCTGTATTTATGACACGATCCGCCAATATAAAGGATTTGTAGCGCGTTACAGCCAATTTCTAACGCGTTACTCACTGTTAGTCTTGTAACGCGTTACTGTTGAGCAGTAACGCGTTACAAATATGTGTTTCACTATATAGTATATACATCAGTAACGCGTTACTTCTCACAAGTAACGCGTTACTTCTCTAACGCGTTAGAAACGGCACTTATGACATAAATCGCCACTCATATTAATGGGTTTTGCGACTAGTGTATATCCAGATCGCCATTCAGTCAGTGAAACAAACAGTATTCATCCTTACAGGCCTGTGCTAGAAGATCAGGAGCTAGATTGTTCACAAATCCCATAAGCCCCATTTCTCCAGCTGTGAGTGGCAGATGGGAGCATGCGTTGGGTAATTTAATGATCGAGGTTCATCCTCTATTCCTTAATTCCGACTGGAGACCTGCTTTGGCCCTCACATATGTCTTTGGCATTTTGTATGTGACAGTTGAATCTGGTTATACCCCTTATGTGAGTATTACAATTATTCGTAATCCTATTTTAGGGGAAGGGCCAAGTGACTGGTGTGGTATGAACCTGGCACCAGGTCCGGTTATTCTAATTTCCTGGCTGAATATATGTTTTCTCTATGTAAATATTCCATTCTGAATTTGGGATCCCCCCCCCCTTACACCACCCACATATGACCTTGCTGTCGAATGGATGTAAACCCTGATCAGTCGTTCAATCATCCCCCAGAGGTGGGAGAATATTATTTATGGGTGACGTCAGCATAATAACATGTGTGCCATAATTGTGCAAAGAAATAGTACTTTTACAAAAGGACATGTATCTGTAAATACACTGTATCATCGACTTCTGGTACCTGCCCTAATAATTTTGTACCCCAAGCAAATTTGTGGGTACTTGTTGTTGCCACCATGTCTGTTTGTCTGTCTGTTTGAGTGTCTGTCTGTCGGAGTTTGGCGTTAAAGTGTCCATGTACATACCTCTGTAACTGTAAGTAGTATTGCCATGAAACTGCATATGCTTTTTGTCATCATCCACATTTTCATTCTGTGGACCACGCAAGTAACCCTTGTACTCAAAGTCAAGGTTAACCGACTTTATTTGTGTTAACCCTTAGACCGCTACACACAACAATTGTCGTCTACTGTTTCTTTTATATATTGCCTTATTTCTCAATAAAAACATGGTTTGACAGCACTTCAGAATGATTTCCAATTTCCAATGGAAACGATTCTGAAGTGCTTTCAAAGCATGTTGTAAATTATTCTAAAGTGCTGTCGAAGCATGTTGTAAATTATTCTAAAGTGCTGTCAAATCAGGTTTTTGATGATAAAATGGAAAATAGAAAATAAACAGCAGACGACAAAAAACATAAGATAGCGGTGTAAGGGTTACTGTTCTTGAGTGTGACATTCATCAGTGATATTGATGTATTGCTCTACATGAGGACTACCATTGTCTGCTGCTACTGTACATGTACTATATTAATCCTTACACTGCTCAGTGGGTGGCAGGTGGGAGCATGCGATGGGTAATTTAACGATCAGGGTTCGTCCTTACCGGAATTCCGACTGGAGACCTGGTTTGGCCCTCACATACATCTTTGGCATTTTGTATGTGACAGTTGAATCTGGTTATACCCCTTATGTGAGTATTACGATTACCGGTATTCGTAATCCTATTTTAGGGGAAGGGGCCAAGTGACTTTGGTGTGGTATGGACCTGCCACCAGGTCAGGTTATTCTAATTTCAGGGCTGAATATAATGTTTCTCGATGTAAATATTCAGTTCTGATTTTGGAATTTTCCCCCCAATGCAGCAGGTTAAAACGGGATCGAACCCGTTTGCCCGGCCTTACATGACCTTGACTGTTGATAGGCCGTTAAACACCAATAAACAAACAAACCTTACCGGAATCCTGACTGGAGACCTGGTTTGGCCCTCACATCTGTCTTTGGCATTTTGTAAGTGACAGTTGAATCTGGTTATACCCCTTATGTGAGTATTACGATATTCGTAATCCTATTTTAGGGGAAGGGGCCAAGTGACTTGGTGTGGTATTGGGTTATTCTAATTTCAGGGCTGAATATATTTGTTCTCGATGTAAATATTCTGTTCTGATTTT
The DNA here is from genome assembly GCA_029237695.1 of Conchocele bisecta. Lineage (NCBI taxonomy): Eukaryota > Metazoa > Mollusca > Bivalvia > Lucinida > Thyasiridae > Conchocele > Conchocele bisecta. Next base: position 98,394,220 of record CM055270.1, read on the forward strand.
GGGATTTTCCCCCAATGCAGCAGGTTAAAACGGGATCGAACCCGTTTTCCCGGCCTTACATGACCTTAGCTGTTGATAGGCCGTTAAACACTAATAAACAAACAAACAAACTTGCACTGCTCAATTAAATTTGTCGTCTGCTGAATTATTTTTTTTAATTTCCATTTTTATCAAGAACAACATAGTTTGGAAATGGAAATGATTCTAAAGTGCTATGAAACCATTGCAAATAATTACAAAATTGGTGTGGTATGGACCTGGCACCAGGACAGGTTATTCAATTTCAGGGCTGAATATATTTATTTTTTTATATAAATATTTTGTTCTGATTTTGGGATTTCCCCCAATGCAGCAGTTTAATTGCGGAATAGAACCCGTTGACCCGACCTTAAGTGACCTTAGCTGTTGATAGGCCATTAAACACCAATAAAAACACAAACATAATCAAGAGCAGAGGACATTGTTTGTTTCCCAAGCTCTAGGAGTTAATGTATGGCCTACAGGACTATAACGCATTATGAAATTGTACACAGATATAAAACCAATCAGTTTATATAATCAGTGAATAAACTTGAAATTGGAACTCAAAATCAGATAGTTTGACTGGCTGATCCTGAGTACAGCTCAGGTACAACTGTATGGCTTAATTGTGATGTGGTTGCAGTCCTGTATTGCTAGCTGGAACCAGTAGCCGATTTCATTAAAATTGAAAATTATACTTATCTAGCAAAGTATACTTTGAGGGAAATGTATTATTTCACATAGAACTAACAACTGCATATATTTGATGATTAAAAGTATTCAGAATTATTATACTGAATTTATTACATTATCACAGCCAAAATGGCTGTGATAATGTAATAAATTAAATATAATAAAAATTAGTAAGTTTATCCTTAAATTGAAAATTTCCCAATCAAAGTGTACTTAGCGAGATAAGTATACTTTGCAATTTTGTTGAAATCGGCTACTGATATGATGAAATGTACGAGGGGCCTTCAAAAAGTTCTTGGAGTCGTTATACATAAAGTGATTACGTCATAATTATTGACGACGTACATCATGCTGCAACTTACACTGTATCACAATCAATGTACGGTATATCAATCAGGTACGCACTAGTAAATGTACATGTCAATTTCTCTTTTAATTAGTATAACATTAACATCTATTGGATATGGAGTTGTCGCATTTTGTCCAAACATTGGTTGCTATAATAACGACATGTCATACGTGTATTGTGTAGTTTTTCGCAAAATTTGCGGAACATCTCCGATACACTTGCATTACATTTTAGTAAAAAATCAAGAGGATTTCTCAATATATGCAAAAGATACAGCCTCCGTGTCAGAACTTTTTGAATGCCCCTTGTAAGATCAGAATAATGTAAGATTCAATTTTTCTGCCAATCTTGAAACTTTTCAGCATTCACAAACTTGCAACAACATTCACATATGTACCGGTGCCTGTAATGTCACTATTGTTTGTATATCGCATATACTTGTATGTTTTTGGATGAGGCCAAATGTAGTTTATTTATATCTATCTACTGCGTTGTTTTTATTTGCAGGAATTCCCTTTTCTGTAGAATCCTATCCAGTAACAATTCATTGTCACTCCTATGCTGGTTTATAGGGAGCATGAGGTGGGTGATTTAACGATGGGTTTCATCCTTACCACAATCCTGATGTCCCTGGTTTGACCCTCAGGTACATTTTTGGCTTTCTGGTACTTGCGAGTTGAATCCGGTTATATCCATTATTAAAGTAGTAAGATTAGTACTAATCTTATTACTTTTAGGGACTGGGGCTGAGTGGCTCTGGTGTGGTGAGGACCTGGCACCAGGTAATGCTATTCTAATTTCAGGGCGGAATATATAGTTTTTCTTTAAATATTCAGTTCTGATTTTGGGATTTTCCCTCCATCCCAACCGATGAAATATGGTATTCGACCCCGTTAACCCGGCCTAAAATGACCTTAGCTTTTGACAGCTTATAGTTTCAGTCTATACCCCATCCATGCAGCCCATGTGCCCAAGGTCAAATGTTTATAATTCTGCCACCAGTGTTCTGGTCACACTACACCTGTGTCATATACCGGGTTTTATGCAGGCACATCTACTTTCATGATAATCAATACCTGCAGCCTGTAAACACAGCCTGTCGCCTGGAACACCTGTCGTCTGTCTACGGTTGTCTCGTTCAGATTCAATGTGGGTGGCGCGTTGTTCAGCTACTAACTGAATTTATCTCCATAATTTTTACATATATTTTTCTATCCTTTGTTCCCTATTTAGTAATGAATAAAATCAATAATCCATTTGTAAAAGTAAAATATGCAATGATTTTGAAATCAGGGGGTATAGTACGCGATGCAGAATTTAGTTCTAGAGGGGGCGTGGATTCTCAATTGTAAATGAGACGCACATGATCGTTAACTTTCTAAAATACAAATATTGCAATTTTTTCATTTGAGGGAGGTCCCCCATGGTGTCCGGCTTGGCGAGGTTTCATTCTAAATCAGACATTTGATCATTCTGAGTCATAGTGAAGTCGTGTGCTATGTGATCACGAACATACAGTATCACCTGAGATAAATGACCAAACTCACAAAACATAATATCACAGATGTTTTCTTGGTGTCATTGATAGATGCATTAGTTACTAGTACTGTGGAACCTCTCTAAACCGGACCCAAAGAAAACTTCTGTTTTCTTATTTTGATGGGTTTGTTGATCATTTATCTCCGGTTATAATGCCAGTTCATGATCGCATAGCACACAACTATGGTTAGGACTGATCCAATACATAATTTACAGTGAAACGTCTCTAAATCGGACACCCCGGAGACCTCTCAGGGTGTCCGGTTTAGAGAGGTTCCACGGTATCTGCAAGTTCATGTTCATGTGGAAATTGATTGCAGAAATGCCCATAGGTGGAACCAGAGTACAACAATCCCGTGGCTGGGACATGATAAGTCCACAAAAGTGTCTCCTTCATATCGGCAAAACAATACAGCAGAACTTCTCTAAACCGGACACACATAATACGTCTACTAAATTGTATGTGTTTATTGTCCTCTCTCACCATTGATAACGTCTGTTCATGATCGCAAACCACATATACCTGTTTTGCGGTGCCCATATGCCTGATTTAGAGTGGAGCTTCTCTAAACCGGACATCCTGGGAGTATTAGAGAAGCTCCGTTTAGAGAGATTCCACTGTACATAACTCTGGGAATTATACGTTTCTACGCGTGGGTTGCTGGCCCGCACTCCATCGCCTTCCGTTGGCCAGGCCTTAAATGCCATTAGCTGTTGATAGGCCGTTAAACACCAACAACAAACAAACAACACTCGGAGGGATGGGCCATGGTCTAGGGGGTACATACAGTATTGGATTTCAATACCGGTGGTGGCGAGTTCAATCTTCACCATAGGCATGAACAATACCTTCAGTAGTTTCCATCCTACTGGTCAAAGACTTGAAACCGAGGTTCTGTCTATAAGAACTTGGCTGTTTCTGGGACATTAAACCCTTTCAACTTACATAATATTTCAATCACACTGGTCTTTCGGATGAGCCTTCAAACTGAAGTCCCGTCGCTATATGACATTAGCTGTTGCTGAGACGTTAAACCAATTCACTTTTCCACCCCCTCGGACCAGTAGGTAAGACATTGATTGGTGTATAAGCCTAATTTGGACGTCTGGTGTGCTTAGTACCTTATTCGAGAGCATAATTTATTGCATAAAATTGGCATTCACAGTGTAATAACAGAGTGTAATAAAAAATAAAATTACATTAGTGTAATAAATATGCAAATTAGCTATTAAAGAAAACAGACGTGATGACCAGTATAGCTTCAATGTATGTGCTTATGCAATGATGTGCTTGTGCAATACATATAACCGACCATTTATTAAACTGGTTGACTTGTTTCCTAAGAAACGCGGCATAGCCTCGTTTCTTATGAAATCCGTAAACTTGTTTAATAAATATCGTATTACATCACCACTCGTGTAAGATCCACTAGTTCTATACCAGTTGGCATTGTCTAGTACATACGGCACCCGCCTCTCAACTGCCTGCCACTCTGATGCCTGGCATAAAGAATAGGAATACATTAATTGCTGTTCAAAGATTAAAGTGGCCGACCCTTTCGACAGACGTGATACTATCATAAATAAAACCTGGCATACCTGCACACAAGTTATGCATTTACGTTGCCAGTACATGCATATATACAACTAGTTTCAAATTAACTTCAAACAGTTGCACATGTGACATTGAGCCCCAAACCCATGACGTAACTGCAGTGTGGGAGAGCGGATGAATACACTTGAATACATGCCGTGTTATTTGATATTCAAGAAACTTCCTGCTTCATGAATGGGAGTAATTGTTCAGTAATCGACCGACATATAATATACCCGTACTCCTTTATACAGTACAAGTGTGTCGTCTGTTGTTCATATTTTAATGTCCATTTTTGTCGGCGAAATAAATTGTTTGGCAGCACTTTAGAATAATCTCCAATGGAATGTTTACATTGAATAAGAAGACAAAATTCAAAACAACAGCAGACGGCACTTTTTGTCTTTAACGTCTCCCGCATTCTATAAGGGTTAATTTACTACGGTTTCCATTACAATATAGCAATCTAACGATCTGGGTTTATCCTTACCGGAATTCCGACTGAAGACCTGGTTTGGCCCTCACATACGTCTTTGGCATTTTGTATGTGACAGTTGAATCTGGTTATACCCCTTATGTGAATATTACGATTACTCGTAATCCTAGTTTAGGGGAAGGGTGTGGCATGGACCTGGCACCAGGTCAGGTTATTCTAATTTCAGGGCTGAATATATTTTATCTCGATGTAAATATTCCGTTCTGATTTTGGGATCCCCACCAATGCAGCAGGTTAAAACGGGATCGAACCCGTTTGCCCGGCCTTACATGACCTTAGCTGTTGATAGGTCGTTAAACACCAATAAACAAACATTACAGCATCACTCAAGTCGGCGTATAAACATTTCATTTCCTCATAGCACGGACGTACTGGACACGTGGCCTTTGTTTCTAACTCGCGTGGGATGGAATCACAACCGTCCTGGGCCCGTTTCACTAAACTTCGTACGACTAAAATGTTCGTAAGTGCAAATTTAGGATCGTCTGGAAATTTCAATTGATGGATTTACATTTATTGAGCATAGGCTGCCTATGCTCAATAAATGTAAATCCAATAAGTGTTTACAAGAAAACATTGGTAATGTCATATTTACAGACGATCATAATTTTGCACTTACGACATTTTAGTCGTACGAAGTTTAGTGAAACGGTCCCCTGTTGTTGTTTTCTTTTTTATATGGCAGCTCTCTTGGTGATGAATCGTTTGCTAATTGGAATCAAGAAGTTCTATGTACCGATTGGTTGGGAGCATGCGAATAGAAGCCTTGGGTAGGTACACTTAACGATGGGTTTCATCCGGAATCCCGATCTCCCTGTTTTGACCCATATGTACATTTTTGGTACGTGACAGTTGTTGTTATACCCATTATAAAGTAATACTATTAGGACTGGTCCTATGACTTTTAGGTAGTGTGGCCAAGTGTCTCTGGTGTGGTGAGGACCTGGCACCAGGCCAGGTTATTTTGATTTCATGGCTGAATATATTTATACCCCCCCCCCCACCCCGGCATACGAAGTATGTCGAGGGGTATATAGTTTTCGCAATTCAGTCCGTCCGTCCGTCAGTTTGTCCGTCCATCCACGTTAAAGTGGATACCCATTATCTCTGTAACGGTAAGTCGGATTGACTTAAAACTTCATATACTTGCTTATCATCATCCATATTTGAATTCCATAACACACCCATGCGGCCTTCATGCCCAAAATCAAGGTCTAATTACTTAGACATTTGCGTTAAAGTTGTGTGTTAAATATTTGCGTTAAAGTTTTTATGTGTCGGTCCAGGAGGCGGCCGGCGGGGGGGGGGGGGGGGTATACGTGAGCCCTTGCTCACTTTCTGTATTTCTTTTCTGTAAATATTCAATTCTGATTTTGGGATTTACCCCTAATCACACACGGTAACATATGGGATTCGACTCCGTTAGCCAGGCATAATGACCATAGCTGTTGCAGGCCGTTAACCACCATTACTTTGATTTTGTCAATATTGTTTTGCGCCGGTAGTGGTGCGTATATAGGACCCCGCATAGACCCTGTCTATGCTATGTATGTTGTTGCAAGCTCCTGCACGCTGTTCCAAACCCTTGCTGTGCGTATGCTACCCAGTATCCTCTAACACGCGTTGCGGGCTATAGATGACTGATTGGCCGACAAATGTGGTAGCGTCTGCCTATAGTTGTCAATCAGTAGATCTGTGTAGCCTGCAACCTGTGTCTCTCAGATCTGGACTAAACACTGCACGTCTGTATGTACGGGAACACGGGTGTAGCTGCCGTCTGACAGTTCAGGGAACAGATAATAGACTAGATAAATTCAGTTTTTTATTAACTTTTGTCAGCACAAGAGATATCCGAGAGATGGTTCAAATGAACGGTACATTTGTCCGTACTACAATAAGTAAGCTATCGTGTGGATAGACTAAACTGTTTATAATAATTATTCAGTAAAAACCGCAACGATCAATACTAACAAAAGGCAGTGTAAACACCGGCAAACACGGTGGTTCTAGAGGTAGAATTTGCTATCCACCAGATTTCGTTCGCGTACAGGCAAATATGCATGCTCACTTTAGTAGTTATGACTAATGGGGTCTGTGGAGACCCATGAAACGTTAATATATCGCAGGTGGGGTCTCAGGGACCATAAACAGGTGAAAGAAATGTCCTATGTCGCTAAAATGACCCTCTCAGGGGCTAAATAATGTCCAAATGACTCTGGCGAGATCAAATTACACTAAAACTAGAAAAAGTCGATGGCGCGCCATCGCAATATACCCAGTTTACCCAAATGCTAAGTCCGACAGGGGGAGGTAATCCATGATGGAGGGTCGGATAAAAAATCCGAATTCGCTTTGCGCATCAGCACATCAAAACGAAGCTACGAACCAAATATCAGACGCGTAGGTATTAAGGTGAAAAAGTTTTTCGAGTTACAAGGAAAAAATGGGAAATTCTGAGTCCGAAAGGGGGAGATAATCCATGATGGAGGGTCGGATGAAAAATCCGAATTCACTTTGCGCATCTGCACATGATAACGAAGCTACATAGCAAATATGAGGCGCGTAGGTATGAAGGTGAAAATTGTTTTCGAGTTACAAGGAAAAATAAAAAATGGGAAATTCTGAGTCCGAAAGGGGGAGATAATCCATGATGGAGGGTCGGATGAAAAATCCGAATTCACTTTGCGCATTTGCACATGATAACGAAGCTACATACCAAATATCAGGCGCGTAGGTATGAAGGTGAAAAAGTTTTTCGAGTTACAAGGAAAAAATGGGAAATTCTGAGTCCGAAAGGGGGAGATAATCCATGATGGAGGGTCGGATGAAAAATCCGAATTCACTTTGCGCATCTGCACATGATAACGAAGCTACATACCAAATATCAGGCACGTAGGTATGAAGGTGAAAAGGTTTTTCGAGTTACAAGGAAAAAATGAGAAATTCTGAGTCCGAAAGGGGGAGATAATGCATGATGGAGGGTCGGATCAAAAATCCGAATTCACTTTGCGCATCTGCACATGATAACGAAGCTACATAGCAAATATGAGGCGCGTAGGTATGAAGGTGAAAAAGTTTTTCGAGTTACAAGAAACGTGACGGACGTACGGACGTACGGACGGACGGACACCCGTGACGAAAACAATATACCCATTTTTTTTCCCCAAAAAAGTGGGTATAATAATTAATTGTTCTTGCTATGAGAACTGTACAATGCTTATTATTAGCTTACATTTAATTCTAAAGACCTCATTTTCGCACGAGTTTTAACGTGGAGGTGTTATCTGTAAGATCTATTGTGCCAGAGTGCCGAATGGCAGATTTCGCTCGCCTTATACATGTACATGTATACCCATGCATGGCCACAGTGGCCAAAAATTGGTCGCTTGGCCAATTATTGGCCATTCTGGCCCGATATTGGCAATTCTGGCCCAAAATTGGCCATTTGGCCAAAAACGGGTCACTGGCCAGGAATTGGCCACTTGGCCAAATATTGGCCATTTGGCCAGAAATATGTCATTTGGCCAGAAATTGGCCATATGGCCAAAAATGCACGAGCCGGAAATGACATCAAATTATGCAAATAACATCACAGAAATCTGTACTAGAACAATGTTATCGTGTGTACGCTTAATCTTTAGCGGCATCATAAACTCCTTTACGTAAATTTACAAAGGCAAACAATCCCACAATTCAGGAATCAAAATGGCGGACAGTAAGATCAAAATGTTAGGCACTGACAGAAAAGTTACATTTTTGACCACAATAGCGGCTACAGGAATTGTTGGATAAAGTTATTTCGCGAAACGAGAGCTTACAACCTACATCAGATTATAGTCTAAGTGACATTGTGTACACACGTTAACATAGCGAGCTAAATTTGCGACAATGTTGGATTCTGGATTTGACAGACAGGTGCGTGAATTGAAGACAACACGCGGAGCTGGATAAGAACCGACAGACATGATTCTTAACATGCGTGCTTGGTCTGTGGGTACAATTCCAGATCATATCACGTATATTTTCATTTCACGTCTTGTCAAAGCAGCACAAATAAATAATGTTGATATTCTACAAGCTGTGTGGTGAAAATGAAAGTTCATTCAGCGTGGTTTGTAACTAAATAATCTAGGTAAGTTACCTAAATATGCCGGAGCATATCAATATAACCGATTTAGAATGGTTGGTTAGCTGGCTGGCTGGCTGGTTCGGTGGGTGGCTGGCTGCCTGGGGAAGTAGCAGCATTCAGTGGTGTCCTGACAGTCCGTGAATGGAGCAATGGGGCTTACGGCCTTTCTTACCAGTGCATACCCAGATCAGCCCGAGTTGCGGCCAGTGTAGACCCAGATTAGCATGTGCTACGGCCAGTGTATACTGGGAGGTCCCCAGGGTGTCCGGTTTAGAGATGTTCCATTGTAATTCCGATGTAAGAGCACTGAAATACATGCCTGTGTGAATTGCAATCATGAACACTGATAATCACCAACGATATTGGACAGTGAAATTGAATATTTGAACACATTGATGTCGCAAGGTTGTTCGGTTTTGAGAGGGTCCACTGTACCATTAAACAGCCAGATCAGCCGGCCATCGCCGTGCGCTATGTTCCCCATCCCCAGTCAGCCGGCCATCGCCGTGCGCTATGTTCCCCATCCCTAGATACATTGGGAATCACAGGAGTTATCACCAATCTTGGTGCAATATCTAGCAATGTCCTCCGATACAAACAAATCACCCTCAGGTGAGACTACATCACGTGTGTTGTCCATGTTACCATGACAACCGCAGTTCTCGGCTCAGGTGTAGGGTGTGGCAGTTTCCACTCTGAACAAATCAATATGGTCCACTCCGTCTCGCGCCTGCCAGTATGTCAACTGATACCGAGCGGCTGCAGGACGCAAATACTCACGATCACATTGAGATAATGACTAATGACGCAATTTGTTATACATGTATTACTAATTAATATATTCAAACTATCGTTTTCTGTACCAATTCTAGGAGCTCTCGTTAAGACATGTTGGAGCATTTGCGGCGTCTGGGGCCAGTTTCACTAAACTTCGCACATTAAAAGTGTTCTTAACAAGATTTCTATTAATTTTCGTATCACATTAACGTGTTTCTCTAATGCTAACAGTTGAGTGAGTGACACGGGTTCATGTCATTAAATATAGCATACTCACGAAAGATGGCACGTCAGAACAGAACAGAACAGAACGTCAAATCTCTTGCATGCCACAGTGACAGTTATGATCTCTGTTGAGAAAAGATACCTGTACTATTGTGCATGCTGAGAAACGTGTGTGCTATAAATAGTTTAAAAATAGCAGACGACACTTCATTTATATTTTCTTTTATTTCTCCTTGTAAATGTCATTACTATGTCTTCGAATTTCATTAGAATGGAGTACGCAATTCTAATGATATTCCATGACATTTACAGAGAGAGAAGATAAATACTCGGTCATGTGTTGGCTGTTATTTTCACCGGCAGCATGGAAAGTGTAGATCTGCTATATGTACCTTGAAAAGCCACTTCATTGACTGAATGACAAACAGCGTAGGCCCTGTTGAACTAGACTGTACCAATACATGAACAATACATTTATCGGGTAATTTTGGAACGTGCTATCGGTATATATTTGTGTAAATATGTATTTGACTTATTTGTGGAGGGGCACTTTGAAGAGAAGTGGCTTAAAAACGATTTTTGTTCAACCCAAGAGAGCAAAAGCAACGACTATGCTAGATTGGTATATCATACATTCCTGAACATGAATCCGGTGTCGGTCAATCAAATTAGGTGGGACAAGGTCACGTTTGAGGTCATTAAGTGCAAACAGGTCAAATTAGTTCAAAAACATATTTTATATCATATATGTACGTGCATATTATGCTTCAAATATCAGATAAAGTTTTTTAAATTGTCGAATATTCTTCCTTAGGACATATATGAGACGATTCGTTTTTATGGTGGTTCAAAACGGTGTGTATTTTGCGATCTTCAAGATGGCCGCCAAGTATCAACATTTTGTCTTAAATATATTCTGACTTGATTATTATATGGCGTTTGATACTTACATTATGCATTTACATACGTAGAACTACGTTTTGATAACTTATAAAAACAATTCACCACTGACGAGTTCATCTACCTATATAAGATGACCGCCAAATATTCACACAGACGTGCAGTAAATGTGTGTGGAATAACATAAATATATAGCTACACTTTCATGCACATTTATATTTCAGTTGTTTGCCTTTTTTTTGTTATTATTGGATGTGTTATTTGCTAAATTAATGAGTCCATCTAATATACTTATTATTTGACCATGTTGGAATATTCAAGATGGCCGCTAAGTATCGCTTAAGCTCTTAGGCGCTGCTGATCGACAAAGTAGTAAAGAAATGAAACATAATTGGAAATCATATTTGTAATAGTTAAAAGTGCGAGGCTTGTGTTCCAAACTGTACCGAATTATCTGTCGCCGCAAACAAAGGTATATCAAAGATGGCTGCAAAAATGGATACAATTCTGACACATCTATCTTAAGTAGGGTAGTCATCAACGACATAGCATATACCAAACCATAAACTCAATGTTTTAGTGTTTCCGATGACAACATCAAGAATAATATTTTATGACCGCCATTATAATTACCAAGATGGCTACTAAATTACGTAGTTTTATAATATGAGCTATCAACAAAATATTGGTGCAACTCATGTATAACAATAGTTTCTAGCTGTAACATGGTAATGGATAGTAAACGACTACATAGTTACGATCTTGGATTTCAAGTGAACATAATTCTGAATACATGTTGACAATGTGAAAGGAAACAGGAACATATTTATAATTACATCTACATGTAGGTATTCATGCATTTGAATGAATCAACATACTGACCGCGTATAATACCTGTATTCTGATAGAAATAAGATACAGTGGTAGGTTGGGAGCATGTGAATGGTAATTTCTTATATAATTAACGATGGTGGGTTGATAATTGCCGGGGATCGCGATATCCCTGGCATGGCCCTTATTCGCATGTTCAGTTTTCTTGTAGGCGAGAGTTGAATCCGGCTAACCCCGTTATAAGGGTAATACGATCAGTGATAATCATACTACGTTTATTGGGAGGGAGGCCAAGTTATTATAGTATGGGGAAGACCTGACAGTAGATCCAGTTGGTCTAATGTCAGGGCTGGATGGAAATTGTATGCAAATATTCAGTTACCCGCCCCCATCCATGCAGATGAAATGAGCTGTCGATAGTCCGTTTAAAGCCTTTAAAAATTAAACCGGAACTCTATAATGTAATCTTTAACACGACAATGAACATCAATGTTGCATTTTATTATTGCAACAAGTAGTATAGAGGGAGTCAAAATGATACCACCTACGGTGGTATCATTTATAACCCTCTATACTACTCCCACCACCCCCAAAAAATCAAAAATTAGTTAACGAGGAAATTGTCCCACCAACCACGAAAAATCCAAAATTGGTGTCATAAATACATCATGTTGTTTTCACGTCCAATTGAACAGATAAAACAATAGTCTTAAAAAGGATTTATTTTTGACAGTAAATTTATGAATTTATTCTAATAAGTTTCCGATTTAAATGCGTCCTCACGCAATAGTCTATATTCCAACACGGCATTTTCCTCCTCCGATATAGCTAATTGATTCCGTAGATCAGCAACTAATTCTACCAGCTCTAGTCTACCACGTTCACCTGTAGCCACCTGACAGCGTAGTTGCTTATGTCTACAAAGAGTTTGGGCACTAACGAATTTACAAGGGCATCTGGGGCATTGAAATTGTGGGGGGGCACAAGGAAACTTTCTACGTCTCGCTAGATGCCTTCGTAGATAGTCTTTACGCGTAAACGTTTTACAACAAGTCTCACACTCCATTATATATGTATATGTATATGTTTATATTCAATTGGTCGTAAAAAAAACATAATGTTTTCAAGACTAATTGAACAGATAAATTTCATAGGTTATACAAAAGTATATTACAGAAAATATGATAACGTCAGAAACTAGAGCAGAAATAGAAAGTTTGAGAAGAGAAGCCGAATCTCTAGGGATTACTTATAGTAAACGGTTGAGAGTTAGGGGGTTGACAAAGCTGATAAATGCCACAAAGAATGAGGCGTTTATGAAGCGGTTTACCCGCGCCCACAAACGAGGAGCCTTTAATGATATATCCAAAGCAGAGGAAGTTGGTAACAGAATTCAAAAAGAAAGTATTGCGGAGCTAAGGGCTAGTGTAATTAATTCTAAAGAATTACCTTCAAGCACAAATAATTTGAGACACACAGGTGACCAAATACCAAATAAAAGATCTATAGTTCGCGCGATAGTGGAAAAAGGTGAAGAAATATTGGGGGCTCACGATGAAACATTGGAAAAGGTAGAAAATGGAAGACGGGTAGTTACATTATCCTTTCGTAAAAACATTGACATCAACGAGTCTGAACGCATGTCCGATAAACTCGCTCCGTATCTAACAACAAATTTTTATTTGAGATATTCATATTCTTACAAGCTAGAACATATGGAGGAAACTAAAAATGGAAAACCTAAAACTCTAATATTTACACAAAATTTCTCGGTGGTAGCGAACCACTATCATCAATGAAAACCGTTAAAAAATGGCTGTCAGATAAGGAGCAAACACGAATAATGTCCGATAAAATAGACAGACCAAATACAAAGTGGAAGTTTGTAAGATGGGTAAGAGGTTTTTGTAAAGTTAATACAGGGTAGTAGGGGAATAGATTTTAGGGACTACAATCCAAAGAAGCAGCAGGAGGAGAACTTCCAGAATGGTTGAGGAATAGAAAAGGTATGTATTCTTTAGATAAGTATAATGACGATCTTTGTCTGTTCAGGTGTCTAGCTATGCATATGACAGATAAAAGACCCGACAGATGTACAGAAAAAGCGGAAGAACTTAGTAAGCAATATTTCGGTAGTAATGTGGTTTCACCAATTCCTTTTTCAGATCTGAAAAAGGTTGAAGAGTTTTTTAAAATCGGTATAGAAGTATATCAACCCACCGAATGTAATGTATGGTGGTTGAAAAAGGTACCAGCGCACTATAATGAAATAGGTAATAAACCAATGACAATAGGACTGTTTTAATAATCACGCATTTCTGATAAAAAATCTTAAAAACCTATCTAAAATTTACGCCTGCAATAATTGCAAACAGAAATTCACGAAAGCGAGTAATATGAAGAGACACGGACCAACATGTATGAGAGGTGAGACAAAAGTAATATGCGATGGTAATATTTAGAGCGCCCGCGTTCGTCGTTCGAGAAAGCGTTCTACCCAAAAGGTTCTAACAGTTATGGCGCGATCGATTGGATGACTCTGTGGAAAAGCGGGAGGGAATTCACATTCACCACGAACAGTGTGGACACGGAGGTGAAAGATGGATTTTAGGAGCTCCGGTAGATGGATACTGTCCAGAAACCAATACCGTATATCAATATCACGGCTGTTACTGGCGGGACGGGTGAGATTCATGCAAAGCATAAAAAAGAAGAACGCGCATCCACAATGAGAAGAGATAAAGTTATTAGAAAAAGCAAAGAATTCAACCTAGTAGTTATGTGGGAATGCGAATTTCAAAAAACGGGTAAAGACATAAAGATCGGTTGCGACACTACTCTTTATCCATATCAGATAGTATACGATTTTGAGGCGTATCTCCAGTCAGAAGTTGAAACTACCGGTAATAGTTTAGAGTACGAAGCTGAGCACGTTCCGGTAAGCGTTAGTATAGGAGATAATTTATCAGGAACAGTAACTCATATTTGTGATAAAGATCCTGCAAAACTTATAGAAAAATTCGTAGAAGATTTGAAAGTCAGGGGAAAAGCTATAAGAGAAGAAGTGTGGTCAAGATATAGGTTTAATACAGAACATTTACGTAAAAACCAAATCGCCAAGATCGAACAGTGGATAGAGCAAGTACCGGTTATAGGTTTTAACAGCAGTAAGTACGATATAAACTTAATAAAGAAATACCTAGTAGGCGAACTGGCATCAACAACAAAGAAAGTAATGGTCGGAAAACGTGCAAACGCAACAATATTTCTATTTACTCCAGAATTTAGATTTCTTGATGTAATCTTTATACTAGGAGGTGTAAGTTACGATAGTTGGATAAAAGCCTACGAATGCAAAGGACAGAAATCTTTCTTTCCTTATGAATGGTTCGATTCTCCAGACAAACTGGATTACCCAGGACTACCGGATATAGAGAATTGGTATTCCAAACTATCTGGGAAAATGTTAATAGATGAAACAGAATTAAGTAAATGTCGTAGAATTTTCGAAGAAAATAATATGAAAACTTTTTTCAGAGATTGGTTGAAATATTATAACGATTTAGATGTAGCACCGTTCCTAGAAGCGGTGGAAAAAATGTGTGAATTTTATAAAACAGAGGTGTGGATATTTTCAAAGATGCGGTAACACTACCTGGAGTAGCTATACAATATTTATTGAGAGGAACCATTAAAGAACAAAAATCTTCAAAGACGATTATACCGGAGGATGCTCTATATGCACCAAAAGAAGAAACATACGAAATGATGAAGGACGCTCTAGTTGGCGGTCCATCAATAGTATTTACACGATATGCAGAAGCTGGTGTTTCAAATATTAGATCATTTGGATCAAATGAAATTAACAAACCTTGCAAGGCTGTTTTGGGGTACGATGCAAACGCGTTATATTTATCTACGTTAAATAAAGAGATGCCGTGTGGGAGAGAAACTATACACCATATAGATACCCCACATAACCCTAAATTTATTAAAAAGTTTTGTAAAAGAGTTTTATCTGGAGACTGGTTTGGGTTTGGGTTGCGGAGGTGGATATAGAAGTTCCACACAACTTAAAACATAAGTTTTCTGAAATGTCCCCAATATTTATAAACAAGAGAAGTAGAGGTTGATGAAGTTCCCACACACATGTTAAATATTTGGAAGATACTGGAAGAACTAGAGGAAATGGAAGAAAATTGGTGGGATCTATGACCGCCACTAAAGTATTGCTGTACGCGCCACTGTTGAAATGGTATTTAAAAACACGGCCTAGAAATAACGGGAGTTCATCGTGTTATAGATTATATTAGTGGTAAACCCTTCGAATGGTTCGCAAAAGAAGTTACAGCCGCAAGACGAACAGGCGATGTAGAACCAAATAAGAAACCAGTAGCCGACATAATGAAATTATTAGGAAACTCGTGTTGTGGAAAAATGATAGAGGCAACGGAGAGACATTTAAATACGACATATACACAAAACGAAACCTGTGTTGACAAAGCATTAAGATCTGCATTCTTTGACGATTTGGAAGAGATAGGAGATGCGTACGAAATATCTTCAAGAAAACCCAGGTGTGCGGTAAAGAGACCATTCCATTGTGGAATAGCGGTTTATCAACTAGCTAAATTGAGAATGTTGGAATTTTACTACGAATTTCTAGATAAATACATAAAAAGAGAAGACTTTGAATTAATACAGATGGATACAGATAGTATGTATATAGGAGTTAGTGGAAAAACGATAGAGGAATTGATTAGACCTAACTTACTAGACGAGTTTGAAAAAGAAAAAAATAAATGGTTGGCTTGGGATAAATGGAGCGAAAGAGAGCCCGGACTTTTCAAAATGGAATTTAGCGGGATAGGGCGATAGCGTTATCTAGTAAGTGTTATTTTTGTAGAAAAAATTAATTTCACTAAAGATAATTTGGAACAAATTAAAATTAATAAAAAACTCTGCGAAAGGAATGTCCAAGAGAACTAACAATTTAAATTGGGATAGATATAAACGAGTACTAAGTGAAACTACAGAAGATGGAAAACACATTATAGATGTAGCACAAAATAGAGGATTTAAAATGAAAGACGGGCGTTATGAAAACGTACTGTCAACAAAAATTAGGACTCTCGGCATACTACGATAAAAGACGCGTGTTACCAGACGGAATACATACAGAACCTCTATTGATTTAAGTAATCGGGGGTAGCTGGGTGTCAGAAGGCACTATAAGAAGTTCTTCGCGAACAAACCCTCGAGATGGCCCATCATCCAAATAGTAGAGCACGGGCTCATCGGGTTTGGTAATAGATCGATCTAGATGATATACATTGAGAGACCACACTGGATCAGTCGCGCGGCGGCTGCCACCTTCGAGCTCTCCGGGTTGATAGAGGTACCGGACGTCAATATCTGATGGAAGTGCAATCACCGATTGCTGCTCCTCTAAACCAACGGGTCGCCCGCGCGAGACGGCAGAGGGCTTGCTCGTCACCCTTTTAAACTTGATAGCATCTACAGGCTTCTTACCTATCAATCTGGTCACCTCTCCGTTCAGTGCGGAGACCACGGCGGGCAGTCTGGCCACCCACTCGGTCGATCGTGAATGGGGGTCTACAAGTTCTTTGGCGTATTGGTGTCCGAACAGTCTCTCAGCCAGGGTTCGATTGAAGCGTTCCACGATCCCCTGGTCCCGGTGGATGTGACGCGGCCAGCGTCTGATAGAAAGTTTATGCTTAGACAATAGATGAGAGACCGCGCCCATGAACTCGCGGCCGGGATCGACCTGGAGAAGATTCGGCCATTTGAGAGGACTCCTCTTATATATTCGGGAAAGAGCCTCGGCCACTTCCTTAGACTCTTTAGTGGCCAACGGCTCAGCCCCCTTATAACGACTCGCTACGTCAACGATTGTCAGTGCGTACTTGTACGTTTTGCGACCGACGCGATCGTGAGGGAGAAACAGGAGATCTGCTTGGTGAACTTGGTTCGGCACCGGCACGTCGAATTTCGGGCGCGGAATATTGTGAGGCGCGGGTAAATAGATCTGCCAGATGGCCTGCTTCTTGAGCCATTCCTTGACAGCATTTTCTGAAACCTTGGTCGCCGCCGCGAGGTTCTTGATGGCCGCGAGTCCCTTCTAGTAGCCGCGTGGGCTATAGTATGTATTCGACAGCTTGCGCGTTAGTTTGGTATCAAGTTTGCGCGTGTTCATCGTATGCGAAGTATTCTAATATATCGGACAATCTCCAACATGCCCTCGCCAGTTCGTCCGGTAACTGCGTCGTTAATAATAAACCTTTGTTGGAAGTTTCGCTGCAGCCCCAATCGCGTTTGGGTTGGAACAGGAGAGGGGAATCTAATTCATCCAATCTCGATTGGGAGGAATCTAACATCCGCTTTGCGAAAAGGGTGGCCGCTTTTTCGTCCTCGCGCCACGTCTCGAGAGAATCTCGGGCCAGACGAATCATACTCTTTGCACCAGGTAAACGATGTTTTTGGGCAGTGTAGCCTACATCGATCATAGCGTCATAAAGTTCGTCAACTAACATCGTTCTATATATATATATTTATAAAAAAAAAATGTTTTAATTAATTAATTTAAAATCTCGATTGAATATAATAGCCGACGAGACCCACCACACCCATTCCCACGACGATGAACGCGATCTCGCGGTCTTTTTGGGGCTGTGATGGTACATAGAAATCTGAAAGTTGGGGCTCGGATCCATTGGATCGAGACTTTTGTGCGGATATGCCAGCGCGTACTCGCGGTTGGCTTCTTCAACGTTCTGAAAAGTTTGCGCGGCGTGATTTTCGCGGCGAAGCTCTTCATTGACCCAGTCCAGATGGGCGGTTCGTTTTTTCGACCACGCTTCCTTTGCGCTATTGAGTTGTTCTACAGCTAAATCGTGACGCTTACGCTCCTCATCCACGTTCGAGCTTTTCATTTTAGAGAATATAAAGTTGCTACCGCTGAACGCCAATGCGTTTACAAGCGCACCACCTACTATTACTGCGATTGAAGCCATTTATTTCCATATATTAACTGGTAGAATTCCAGCTTTAACTAGATAATCTCGGGTCCAAACTGCGGCCGCTACATCTAAGGTCGCGAGCCCTACGTCTCTCACAGTAAAGTCCAATTTGGGAGCGGTTCCTCCTAGGGCCATCTTTGATAGTCGAGCATACCCGATACTGAAACCTGATATCACCACGGCGTGATAAAGCGCATTCACTAACATTTTACCATCTTGTTCAGCCACTGTTATAATTATTGCATATAAAAGGGGTCGCGATCAATGTTTAAATGGGGCGCATCCAAATTCAACATTGTTGATGATTGGTGTTTCTTCTTAACACTGGCTGGTTGTTTTTTCTGGTATTTCCACACGCACAGGGCACCAACAACCACCAGACTACCACCAACAAACCAACTCCAATTCGTGAGTTGGGGTTCAGTCAAACTCCAACGGGAGTTGGTATTGGGTGACAAATTCAAAGAATTTGGGTGTGCTTCTAATTCGTGAATTTGGGGTGAAGTTGAACCCGATTGCTCTGTCTTCAGATGTTTTGCTGTCTCCGTCCCCGATTGCAACCCCAATCTCGATTGGAGTTTAGCCTCTCGAAGCTCGGCGAGTATTTTATCTTGTTTAACTTTTCTCGGGTGGCAGCCGCCGCCCTCCCAGCTGCCTGTCTTTTGGGATTTTTTATATGCGGTATGTCATCCAGTGGTGAGTAACACTCTGGTTCGATTGTGTTGGAGCAATCTGGTTCAACTCCGTCACTCTCGTGGGTGTGTCTTGTGTCATCATTTTCAGAGCTTATAGTTCGTGGGCATATATGTCCAAATTGACAGTGTTTACCCGTGGTCAACGCGGTTGTCAGCGGAGCTAAGTACATTCCAAACTTGTGATAAATTGAGCAGCAGGCTGTTCTAAGTGGTGTCCTATAAAAGGGTCAGTCCTCTAGATCGTGATCAACCCTTCGGTGTTTGGTTATAGGGAGAAGTATACTAACGGTGGTAGCGTACAAATGAATAGCCGCCGATCCAAGAGTTTTTGTTATCTCTGCTCCAATTTGGATTGGTTCGTATCGCGCATACATTTTATCGATCTCCGCATCTGACATCTTATCCACCTGAAAAACTGTGAGACGCCTACCTAGATAATGCTCCGATTGTCCCCCAGCAACCAGCGCAGCTAGCCGCTCTCGTCGCGCCGCATTTTCATTTTCATTCGGAGTCGTTGCACTCAACCCAATACCAACCCCCGATCCCGATTGCTCTGTCGG
>CM055270.1:98414568-98447918 GCA_029237695.1 Conchocele bisecta
CAATTGTGGAGAGGTTTCATTGGTAAAAAGTACCATTTGTTCATGGCGTATCGCATATATAGCAGGCGCACGCAGAACGGAATACAGGACTGATGTGGCTATAAGAAACAATACTGTTGTCAATGACAACAACTACAACACTATACAAACGTACATTGGCAGTGCTTACAGCAACATGGATAGAAAGGAAACATATTAGTGGCTGTGACTGGAGAAATGCCATCTATATACCTATATTACAATATACAATAATATTGTCATGTGATTTTTTCCGTCACCTGTGGATGCTACTAGTATAGCACATCTCCACGTTATCACTGATCGCTATGAATAAATAATACTACTGGGACAAGAACTAGAAAATGTGTCCCATCTACTGCTTTGCTAGCAAACTAGGTAAAACAAAATGTGGAATTCTAAGCGCAAATGGGGGAGACAGTCCATGGCCCGGTGTCGCATCAAAAATGGAAATACATTTTGTGCGTTTACAAACGATTAGAATAGCCTCCTGTCTACTACTGTTACCTCTCTACGAAATCCATATCTCTGCAGCAGCCCCTTGTAGCCAGTTTTGAGTCCTCACAAATGTGGCTCTTGTAGCGAGGTTACACTGTAGCAAGTCAGTTCTACCTTTGTAATACGAGGCTGCAGTGTGCTGCCTGATCAGTCCAATTTTGTCATTTTATACCATATACAACTTTCAACATAACAATTGTATCCAATGGTAACGATGGTCGATATGCCAGGACAATGCCAGGGAATATAGATTTGACCCGAAATTGAATAACATGTTGATAAATGGCTATTACTCACATAAAAACAATCGAAGACATCTGGTAACAAGAAAGTGGTATTTAAAGTTGGTAAATAAGGACCTAATTTATAAAAAAATAATGAAAACTGAAAACACGAAGTTTTATTAGATAGACACCAAAACAAGTGCTTATATTTACAAATATAGCTACATAAACATGTATGTAAGCCCCCACGACTGAGTCGTAAAACAGCACATAGCGTTACCGCCGCCTATACGTCCCGTACCTCCCATACGTCAAAAGTGACTACGTACACCACAAAAAAGATAACGCTCAGCTAAATGTCTTGTAACTTCTTTTTCCTTACACGGATCTGCTTGATATTTCATATACACATTGCTGTCATAGCACTCTACCACCCAATGACACATTCACAATCGTCCCGCCCCCTCTAAGCCCAGGGTCAAGGTCACATTTTGGTGAGTTCGAAACCTTGACGCTTGCGTGAATGCCTTGTTTTGTTGGCTTGCACGAATCTGCTTAATATGTCACACACGTGTCGCTCCAATGGTTCTCTACCGCCCTTCAACAAACCACGATCGTCCCGCCCCCGTTAAGCAAAAGGTCAAGGTCACATACTTGGCGCGTCCCAACCCTTAACAATGGGCTAAATAACGTATATGTTTGGTTTCCTCGCACGGATCTGCTGGATATGTCTAACACATATTGTCCTAATACCCCCTACCACCCACTGACAAATGCGCACAATCGTCCCGCCGCCGCTAAGCACAAGAAGAAGGTCACATACTTGGTGACACACCACGAGCGCATCGCCCGCACTAAACAAAAGGCCAAGGTCACATACTTGGTGCGTCCCAAACCGTAACGCTCTGATAAATAACTTATATGTTCGGTTTCCTCGCACGGATCTCCTTGATATTTCATACATACATTGCCCCAATGCCCACTACCACCCACTGACAGATTCACAATCGTCCCGCCTCCGCTAACCCAGAGTCAAGGTCACATACTTGGTGAGTTCGAAATATTGACGCTTGTATAAATGTTGTATATGTTTTGTTTGCATGCACGTATCTACTTAATATGTCACACACGTGTCGTTACTGGGCGCGTCCCAAACCTTAACGCTCGGGTAAATAATATATATATTTTCGGTTTCTCTGCACGGATCTGCTTGATTATTCATACACATATTGTCCTAATGTCCTCTACCACCCACTGCCAGATGCACAATCACCACACCAGAGAAACCCCAGGTCAAGGGCATATACTTGGTGCGTGCGAAGCCTTGACGATTGTGTCAATGCTTCTATGTTTGTTTCCTTGCACGAATCTACTCACTATTTCAACATATTGCTTCAATCATCCTCTACTGCTGTGTAACACTTTCACGATTTCCCCGCCCTCGATAACCCAAATATCAAGGTCAAAAACTTAGTTCGTTTAAAACCTTAACGCTCGGGTATATGTCTTACAATTTACGTTTCCCTGGACGGATCTGCTTGTTGCTCCAATGGTCCACTATCGTCCTAGTTCAAGATCGGTTTCACGCCAAAGTCAAGGTGAAGGTCACATACTTAATGTGTTTAAAATCCTAAAGCTCTTTTCTGCCTCCCTGTCATCGAATCGTTTCATATTTCAAACATACAATCCTCTGAAGAGTGGGAGAAACACTACATAATGTTCTTTAGAACCAGCTAAATATGATAGTTAATTGTATACAAAAATAAATATTATGATTGCGTGCGTGCGTGCGTGCGTGCGTGCGTGCGTGCGTGCGTGCGTGTAATTATGTGTGTGTGTGTGTGTGTGTGTGTGTGTGCGCGTGCGCGTGCGCGTGCGCGTGCGTGCGTGTGTGTGCGTGCGTGTGTGTGTGTGTGTGTGTGTGTGTGTGTGAACTTTGAAACATGCGAATTCGAGGTATTGATAATTTCCATCGGGTTTTGTCAATTTCTGCCTATCACTTCATGAGAAAAAGTCGTTTGATGACGATTTTGACATTTTTACAGCGGCCATCTTGGATCAAAAGATGTCTCCAAATTGATAAATTCTAAAACGAGTTCACGCAAATATCATCACTGTGACTTATAAACGCATAAACGCGATCGCATTCACTGGCTATGAATGAAAAAATGAACAGCGGTCTGTCGACAACCGGCCATTCAGAGAACTGCGGACGGAAAGACGGACGGACGTACTGGGGGACGTAGAGAAATAAATATAACACGTTTTGAATATTTCACGCATGTTAAGAATATTTGATCAATTTAAATAATTGATAGTCTTCGCCCATTGTTGTTTAAAGATTGAATTCCTGTTTTCAGTGAGTTATGGTTTCAATTCGTATGTTAATGCCCCAAAATGACAACTTTCCTAACATCCGACACATACGAAATTATGTTCATTTGTTAAACACACATTTGAAAATATATTGCCGTTTGTTTTGTTAGTATATCTTTCGTCAGTTAGTATTTAAAAACTTACTCCAGTTTTTAGCGATTTCTGCTTTAAATTTGTTGTTTTATCCCAAAAAATGTCATCCGGTAGATGCGGATTATTTTTTATTTGAAAAGACATATTTAGCAATATATTATCACAAGATTTATGTAATATGATTCAACAGTGTTTTTGCAATATTTTTTACAACTTTATTGCGATTTTTGTACAAAATCACCACCTTTTTAAAAAAATGACGACTTTCCTACGATTTCTTTCTGCTGATCAGCATATTTTTTCTCGAATTATTGGCAATAATGGTGGTTGTGTTGCAGAGACTTGCGGCTTGCCTGCATTTTTTTTCACGTAAATACCCTGGCCTAAAGAGGGCCCTTAAGCTTTTACGACTGCATATATCAAGATCAGCATTGCATACATTCAGTCTGATCAGGTTGGCCATTTAGAGAGTAAAACATGTATGGCATTTTGAATAAACATTTCGTGTTCTCCAGCTTTAGATAGAATGAACAATGGAACCTCTGTAAACCAGACGCCATGGGAAGCACCAGAGTGTCTGATTAATGAACTTACACTGTATTGCAGGTATACAAGAAGTAGGAGTCGTGTATGTGAGGGTTTTGGTGATGAATAGAGAGCAGCTCCAGAGGTGAAGTCATAGTGAACTCAATCACGACACATTTAGGTGGTCAAATGTGGAGAGGTTTCATTGGTAAAAAGTACCATTTGTTCATGGTGTATCATATATATAGCAGGCGCATGTAGAACGGAATACAGAACTGCTGTGGCTACAAGAAACAAGACTGTTTTCAATGACAACAACTACAAGAACTACAACACTATTCAAACGTACCTTGGTGGTGCTTATGGGTTTTTCAATCAGTGTAGACCCACATTAGACTGTGCGTCGGCACAAACTGATCACGATCTGCACTGTTCGCGACTCCATCAATGAAAAGCACATCATGCTTCCAACAATCAATATACTTATATCGTTATAGGGCTACAGGAGTGTGCTATTCAATCATGAGCTACAATTGTCACAAATCCCTTAATATCCATTTCTGCAGTCACAGCCACATATGGGCCCTGGCTCACCACAAGGACCGTGCAAGGACAGTGCGAGTGCCTCCGACCCCACACACCAGCCATGGTGTATATAGACAGAGATCGAACTATGCGTCAACATTCTGACCAGAAACTACTCTGTTTGACCGTTGTACCATCCTCATACACTGATGCTAGCAAACATATTTGTTGTTTTTTTTGTTGTATAGGGTTTTCCCAGAACAAATGGTGCCCATTGTGCAGTGGTATACTTAACCCTTAGACCGCTACACACAACAATTGTCGTCTGCTGTTGCTTTTATATTTTTCCTTAGTTCTCAATAAAAACATGGTTTAATGCTGTCAAAGCATGTTGCAAATTATTCTAAAGTGCTGTCAAAGTATGTTTTTGATGATAAAAATGGAAAATAGAAAATAAACAGTAGACGACAAAAAAATTATGATAGCGGTGTAAGGGTTAAATAACTTTTATAATTGGTTTCAATACACCGAAGGAAATAACCCAATCCAATTTGTGACAGGCCATGGACTATTGTACAGTGGCACATTCACAATATCCGACTTGTATGTAGTCAAAATTAGGAAGTTTGATTGGCAGAGACTGAGCACATACAGCTTCAGCCAATCAAACTTGCCGATTTCATGAAGATTGAGCCTGTGCTCAAATACTTATAACCACATGACCAGAAGCATATCAGTAGTATATGGGAGTACAAATGATACAAGTTCCTATGGAAGCCACCGGGTACGCGCGGTTGCTTCCATAATGACCCCGTTTCATGTTTGACTCCCATATACTACTTGGATTTTCCCCACTGTTCGGCGGGTGCGAATGAGAAGAGTGGAAAATATGTTTCAGCAACCATTATACTTCCTAGACTGGATGAGAAGTTATCAATGAGATTACACCCTATTAGAGTTAAGAATCCCTACCTATGTTATACTCAGTATATACAGCAATCTGCCATACATAGTAGATCTGTCATACATATCAAGTCACAACAACTTACACCCTATTAGAGATAAAAATACATTGGTTATACTCAGTATAATACAACAATCTGTCATACGTATCAACAACTGACATTCCTATTAGAGATAAGAATCCATTGGTTATACCCAGTATATACAACAATCTGTCATAAATATCAACAACTTACACCCTATTAGAGATAAGAAATCCATTGGCTATACTCAGTATAATACAACAATCTGTCATACATATCAAGTATACCTACCATAAAGCAAATGAGAGAGCAAGCTAAGAGTTGTGGAATTTTCCTAAGAGGTTTGAGACTCAAGAAAGCTATAGCAGATAGGATAAGTAACGCGCGAGCCGTCGTTCGCGAGGAGAGGCTGCGGCGTGCGGTTTCGACCGGACGACTGCCTGCCGACCTCGAAAAACGAGCCGAGAAATTGGAGAACGAGACGACGGCCTGCCTGCGTGCCACCGCTTACGATGATCCCATCGCACGCAGAAAAGCACTCTTCAAGGCACACTACAATAACATTTATCAAGGCCTGGTGGGGAGACCTCATAAGAGGAGGAGAGAGCTCGCCAGAGATTTGGTGGAGGAGGGTCCCAGGTTTCTCGCCGAATATGCCGAAGCTAGGGAAACTGTTGATAGGTGTAGGAGGAAGATAGTCTGGACCTTCGAGAGGGGGGTAGACGGGGAGACCGCCAATCGCATAATGAATGAAATTCGTCCAGAGATGACCACGGCCTGTTATCTGAGGTATTCGTGCTCGTATCGTATTAGGAACATCGAGACCGACGCTACTATGATCTTTCACAAAAACTCACCGGGTAGTCCGTGGATAAACGAGATCACCAAAGATGAGAGTTGGATAACAGATAGAGAGAAAGGTCGAATGGACATCGACAAAGTCGATAGACCAAACGCAAAATGGACCTTCGGTCGTTGGATATCGGTCGAGGTGAAGATGATCATCGACGCTCAACAACTCCTCATGGGATCCGGAAAAAGCTCCCCGATTGGTTAAGGCAGAAAAGGGGAATGTATTCCATCGACACGTACGACGACTACTTGTGTCTGTTTAGGTGCATAGCCATCCACCGTGTAGGGAGACCCGACGGGTGCTGTAGGGAGGCACGAGCTCTGGCTCGTGAATACCTCGGTCAAGATAACGGACCGGATAGTAAGGGAATCCCTCGGGACGATATTAAGAAGGTCGAAGAGCGCTTTAAGTTAGGCAGTCGCGTATACGAGCCCACTGACGACGGAGTGTGGTACCTCATGAAGTCTCAGGCAAACTACGACGCGGTGAGAAGACCATGACGATATGAATGTTTGGAGGTCACTCGTTCCTCGTGTAACATGCACAGGCATGCGACCACCTGCATGGGTGGGAAGACCGTGGTTATATGTCCGGGTAAGAGAGACCGCAGTCGGCATACGAAAAGGCGTTCTACCCCAAGGGTTCCGCGAGCGAGATGTCGATTCGATGGTTGAAGGGGAGAGGGTGGGAAAGCACATACATCACGGCGGCGAGAGGTGGGTGGCCGGCGATCTGGTCGACGGCTACTGTCACGAGACCAAGACCGTGTTTCAGTTTCACGCATGCTACTGGCACGGATGTCCGACGCATTGCATGAGAGGTAACGCGAGATCGCTCTACAAGAGGATGACAATTCAAGACGCCAAGATAAAGGAGGCGGCTTACGAGCTGGTGGTGATGTGGGAGTGCGCGTGGTTGAATGAGGGGAATCCCCACTATCCACCAGCGCCGCGCGAGGAGGAGACGATTATGTACACTCACCAGATAGTCTACAATTTCGAGGCGTATCTCGACAAATCGAAAACCACGCGACCCACCAGAGACCTGACCTTCGAGGTCGAGCACGTTCCTATATCGGTGTCGTTGGGAACGAGATCCCGACACGCTGGTCGAGAAGTTCGTGACCGAGCTGCAGAGCAGAGGCAAAGTTATCAGGGAGGGGGTTAGGAAGAATTATATGCCGACCGACATAGAGATGCTGTCGAAACCTCAGCGAGAGAAGATCGTCTAGTGGATCGACCAAGTCCCAGTGGTGGGGTTTAACTGCAGCAGGTACGACCTGAACCTCATCAAGCAGTATCTTGTCACCGAAGGGTGAGAATTACGCGATGATGAAGGAGGGGTTGTTCGGTGGTCCGTCCATAGTGTTCTCCAGAAACGCCGAGGCTGGCAGATCGACGATCAGGGGCCAGGTAGGGAGTTGGGAGAAGATGTGCAAAGCGGTGCTGGGGTACGACGCCAATACGCTGTCGAAAGACATGCCGTGCGGTGAGGAGAAGATATGGACGTGTGACGACACGGAAAAACAGTCGCATATAGACCGTTTCGTGAGGAGTGTCAGGCGCGACGAGTGGTTCGGATTTGCAGAGTTGGATATAGAGGTCCCGGAAACGTTGCGAGATAAGTTCTCGGAAATGGCGCCGCTGTTCTTTAATCGAGAAGTCGACGAGACCGAGGTTCCGCAGCACATGAAGGACTACCTGGCCAGGACCGGTAGGACTAGGGTCGAAGGTCAGAGAAAGCTCGTGGGGGCACTGTCCGCCAAGAAGATGATCATATACTCCCCGCTGCTAAAGTGGTATCTGGAGCACGGTCTGGTCGTCAAGGCGGTGCATAGGGTGATAGACTACACGCCCGGCAAACCGTTCCAATGGTTCGTTAAAGAGGTCACCGCCGCCAGACGGACGGGGGACGTCGACAAGAGCAAGAAGGTGCTGACGGGGATATTCAAACTGGTTGGCAACGCGTGTTGTGGCAATCTGATAGAGGCTCAAGAGAGACACCTGAGCACCACTTATACGAAAGATGAGAGGACTGTCGACCGGGCACTGAGGTCGGAGTGGTTTGACGACCTGGATGAGATTGGGGAGGCTTACGAGATATCGAGCAGGAAGACTCGAGTGGTGATCAACAGACCGTTTCAGTGTGGCATAGCGGTCTACCAGTTGGCCAAGCTCCGGATGCTGGAGTTCTACTACGACTTCTTGGACAAGTACGTGGATCGCGGAGATTTCGGACTGATACAGATGGACACTGACAGCATGTACTTCGCGTTGTCGGAGAAGGCACTGGCGGCGGAGAAGACGCTGACGAAGGTGGTGAGGACGAAGATGAAGAGAAAGTTCAACAAGGAGAATGCTGAGTGGTTGGCGTGGGATAAATGGAGCGAAAGAGAACCCGGACTGTTCAAGCTGGAATTCGAGGGGGATAGAGCCATCGCGCTGTGCAGCAAGTGTTACTACGTGACCGGTGACGAACAAACTAAGCACTCCTCCAAGGGGATGTCGAAGAGATCTAACGATCTGACTTGGTGGAGGTACGAGAACGCTCTCGAAGGGAGAAAGGACATGGCGTAGAACAGGGGATTCAGAATGGTTAACGGGGTTGATGAAGACGTTCAATCAGGAGAAGTTTGGGTTGTCGGCGTACTACGACAAGAGGAGAGTGATGGAAGACGGGGTGCACACCGAGCCTATAGATAGGTAAAAAAAAAGGACTCTGAGAATACTAAAGACTCTGACGAGAGTCTGACTGACGGAAAGGCTCTGACATGAGCCTGACCGACTATGACAACGGACGGTCCGGGGGTAGCTGGGTGTCAGAAGGCACCGCAAGAAATTCTTCGCGAACAAACCCGTGCGATGTACCACTGTCGAGGTAGTAGAGCACGGGCTCATCGGGTTTGGTAATATATCGATCTAGATGACATACATTGAGAGACCACACGGGATCAGTCGCGCGGCGGCGGCGATCGAGATGATATACATTGAGAGACCACACGGGATCAGTCGCGCGGCGGCGGCCACCCTCGAGCTCTCCCGGTTGATACCGGACGTCAACATCCGACGGAAGCCGTTTCTCCGCTAAACCAAGGTTCTTGATGGCCGCGAGTCCCCGCGGGGGGTGGGGGGGGAGTGGGGGGTCCTTGCAGTGAAAGAGGGCGACCCATTTCGTTTGCTCGCGCAGATCCTTGATGACGGCGTTGTACTTCTGAGTTGAGATACATACGCTTTGTACCGCATGCCGGCCCGAAAATGCGAGCTCGGAGTGCATGTCCTTCATTTTGGTCATCACCGCCTTGGCCGAGCAGTCGTCAATCACGTATAGGCTGGGCTCGCCTTGAAAGGCTCGGTAGAAGCCACGCAGCTAATCGTGCAGCTTGTCGCCGGGGTCAACCACGTATACCTCAGGGTCGGTTCGTATCCACGGGCGCCGCTGATATGTCTCGTTGTGCCGCACAATGGGACACAGGATCACAATGAGTCGAAAGACCTCGTGGTAGGAGCCCTCGAGCATGTCAAGGATGAAAACCGTTTTTCCGCATCCTGTCTGCCCACATATTATGGCAGAGTGGGCATCCTTCGGTAGAGTTTTTTTCAGTAGAGTGCTGAGACGTATCGGCCATCTTCGATGTTGAGTTGCGCATCTGTGATTATATTTAGGTACGAATTCAATGTGCCAGCACCGTCCGCCTCTTTGGTTATCTGGATCGTCACACCCTCAGAGGTATTCTGCACTTGGCGTCACTACCGTGCATTCGATCGTCGTCGCTGGCTCGCATGTCTAGCCATAGCGCGTACTTGGAAGTCAGGAACTCCGCAAGGGAGACGTCCGAGAACTGCAGGTCTTTGGCAACCGCGGCAACCTCCGGGGAGCGCTTAGAGCCGGCAGGAAACTGCTTTCTGGCTTCGTCCCACTGCTGGTGCGCGCGAAGACCCTGGCTGTAGAGCTGATTGGGAACTCCCTCGATCGTCACCTCGACCTTCGTGATTTTGGGGTTATACAATCTGTCGGTTCTTCTAACCCCGAGATCGTACCGAGCCTCCTCGAACAGCATCAGTATGCCTTTCATCGAGCGGGCGGGTACGTTGACATTAATATTCCACAACGTTGACATTAATTCGAGCGGGATGTAGAAGCGGTTGCCGTAAGCGGCCGTGATCGCGTTGTCGCTCGCGACGTTATCTGCCTTGTCACCAACCCCGATTCTAAGTCTGGTTACGTTCCTATTTCTGTTGGTGTCAATACCCTGATAAACCGCATTTTCGCGCTCTTGCGCCGTCTTCCACAGGTCTTGGTAGCAATGGTAGACGTCGCTGTCGTCGATCGACACCACCTCATTACCAGAAATCTTTATCGCGGTCTTCTTGACGATGGCGCGACCTAGGTTCTGAACGACTGTTCGGTTCGCGTCCGTCGACGTCAGCGAAATAGTGAAAGCAAGGCGAACAGTCCCCGGCACAATGACGTCGCTAGCTATGATGTTGGGAAAGCGGGCCAAGAGCTGCTGGTTCTTGTCGATCATCGATGAGTAGTTCGTAATAACGACGCTCTGTCTCACGCCTTTCGCCCTGAGGGGCTCCCGCAGTCTGCGGTATGGATTGAGTTTGCGGGCGTATTGACTCGAAGACATAGTTTCGATGAAACTCTATTAAACCCGTATGGTTTTTTGTTTAATACATCGTTAAAGATGGCTGGTTTCGATATTGGCATCGACGAATTTTTCCCCAATACGGGCGACCGAGATGATTGCCTCGATGATGATGACCTCGATGATGACCCCGATGATGACGAAACGACCTTCATAGAGACGCCAGGAACGTCAGCTGCTGGCGATGTTGGCTATATGTGGGAGGCCCCACCCGAAACTCCGGCATGGGCGGGCGGTACCGAGATTACTGCGGGGATCTCCTAGGATGAGCTGGCGCCTACCGGGGAAACGGAGTCTCGGGTGGAACGGTGGGAGAGTGAGGTGTCTAAACACGGCATCAAGGCCACGTTGGAGTTCCGCGGCACTAAAAGAGGAGACCTGTGGGTAAAATGGGGTAAGAGCTGGAAGTTGCTGACGTTCAAGAACGACCCGGCCCGGTTCCTCAGACCCTCTTCCGTGAAACGATATGGAGTACTCATCGCTCGAGCTCTCGGAGTGCTCGAGGATCGGTCGCAGCTACCTCAACAAATGGTAAAAACCCTACAGTCTACCGACGAAACGCTGGCGAAGACGGCCGCCGCTATAGAAACGATCGATATCAGCGACGTCCCTCGTGTATCCACCGACGCTATTCGCTCAATGGAGATCAGCGAAAGCGAGATAGACGGCACGATGGATGACCCACCGTTAAACCTTCGCGAACTCCGTGGACTCGATAAGGCTATGCAAACATCCGGGACGAACTGGTCAATAACCTCTCCAAGTTCACGGCGCTGGACGAACATATCGCTCTTGAAGAAAGAAAAATAAAGGAAGCCCGTGGCGATAGAGAATCTACCGAGCAGATCAAAAAACTCACGCGGTCGTTGCGGGATGAAAGAGAAGCTCGCTTGGAGGCTACCTCGACTAACCGTGAGACACTCTCTGGCCAATTAAGTCGGAGCCGCGAAACAATATCGAGGGTCCTGCACGAGGACACGACAATCGGTGAGCGTCTTCGAACTCTGTTCAGAGAGAAGGGCGTCACGATAGTAACCATCCTCAAAGCTTTCGGCATGATTATATCGACCCTAATTCTATCTATATCTACCCTAGTTATATATATCACTGGTGGTGGTGGTGCGGCGCCAGCACCCGCACCCGCGCCATCACCCGCGCCATCCGGTGGAGCCAAAGAATGGGTAAAAAAGAAACTAAAAGCCCTCGCCAGTCTCATGGCTAAATTAGCCGGAAAGGCGGCTGCCGCACTGCCTGGGTTGATCGGGGTCTCGTCTCCTTCTTGCTATATATATTATCAAGAACGGCCGGATGGCTCGCCGAGAATGCGTGGGCTTTAATCGTGGCGATCGCCGGTCTCCTACTATTCTCCGCCCGAGAGTTCCTAAAACCAAAGCGCGAATAGTCCGATATCCACGAGCGCGACCACGAGCCCTAATTTCTCCTCGTGGGCTGTGACACTATTTCCGAAGGAACTTGCTGGTGTAGTTTGGGCTGGTGCAACAAGTCCTATTGTGTCAACAACGGTGGAACTTGCAGTGACACTAGTTCCGAATGAACTTGATGGGGTGCTTCGTATTGGGGTGGGTGCTTGCGGTTTTATGAAATAATTTCCATGCGCGGTGCGCTTGATGATATCCGCGTTCACGTTCCCGTTATGGCCGATCTTTTATTTGACCGTGGCGATTACGATCTGATTATTGTAACAGTCAACCCGGTCGTCTCGTTGTATTATATTGCTCGGCGCCATATACAGACCTATTCCAAATACATAATCCACAGGCGTTCTGGCGTATTGTAAAACGTCTTGATACCGCTGGATCGCAGCCGGGAGGTCCACCGGAGATGAGATGGCGTCCTCAACGTTTGCTAAGAACCGTTTTTGCGCGTCAAACGCCGTCGCGGCTCATATTATAGAACTGCGTGCTTGTGACTGTGCTCCTAGTACTGACCAGACGTACGTGCGAATGGAGTCGTTGAGGCGAGTAATCCCAGCATGAGTAAATCCAGTGCTTTTATCTAGTATAATATGTTGTCCACGCATTATGTACATCACCCTGGTCTAGGTATTCCACGTGGGCTGCTTTAGTAGGTAGCCAATGACAATAACCGTCTGTACACGCAAGCCCTCTAAGCACTTCATCACCGAACGTCATCGTATTCAACTTATAATTAGTCTTCGTCCATGCTGTCATTTTTCTAACTGGTGGTGGGTTAGCTCCGCGAGCGCTAAATAACCCTGAGAAATATACAGGGACGTTATCCAGATGCCCACCAATAATTAGGCCTTTAAGGTGAACTAACCCTAAACTGTTGGTTGGGGTATATACTTTCTGTCTCCAGTCTGATTTTATAGGGACATTGAATTCGTTACATAACCTTTCGTAAGCTCTGCGATCGTAAGTGTTGTCTACAGGGTTCCACACCTTGTCTTGGGGCAGATGTATTTTCTGCTCCTTCAAAATTTTCCTAATGGTGTAATACACATGAAAGTTGTAGACACTTCGGAGCATGACATTCTTGGATGTCAGATGGTCTTGATGTGAAACTCCACATCCAGCTCTTGCGCACCAAATAGCAAAATTTAGTTGGTTCTGCCAGAAGTTAATATGTAAAAAATCAGTATTACATCTAGACTAGTAGTCTTTGGAACTACATATTTCTCAAACATGTTAGGGAAATTGATGGCAAATCCACTGTCAGGCCTAACTGTTACAGTTGGGTGTATAAGGTGGCTAACAACGTCCTTTTGAATGTATCCACCACCAACTTTGTAGTTTGCATTATAATTAAAGCCAAACGCCTTGGTATCCATGGATATCAAAAAAATACATGTATAATCATGTTTGCTACTATCACTAATGTTCAAAGGGATGCTTGCGCGCTTCAGAAGTCGATCGACAACTGCTGCGGAAAACGCAGGGCCGGCCTCAGATAAATCACCTTCACGGTCGGATGGCGAAACGTGTCGGAGAACGAAGGGTTCGGCTACATGAAGAACGGACAACCGGTATTAGTAATGCTGACCCCCGGTCTTTGGAGTTTGAGAGAGCTCCAAGCTTTTGTCGCGTCGGAGCTTGATGGTCGAGCCAGCCTCGCAATCTCGAAAGCCACCGGACTCGCAACCTTGACCGTCGAGCGCGGCAGCCGGGTAAGGGTATCCCCGGCGTTGGCCGTGCGACTCAGTTTTACAGTAAAATGGTTTGACCCAGGCAAGCACGTCGGCAACGATCCAGTGGGGTTAGCCTTCACGAAAACTCTCAGGGTGCACCTGGATCAGCTGAACATATCGTACGACACGTTAGACGGAGCCCCAAGCACTCTCCTTAAGGTCGTGCGCGCCAGCGACTGTTTGTATGGTGAGATCCTGACCTTAGACTTCCCAACCCCCGAGATGAAACGTTTGGAATCTGGTCACATCCACGAATTGAAGATCTCTAGTTTAGAAGATAAAGCGCGAGAGTTACAGAACGATTACCCTATTTCGATCGTTCTCGAAATAACCGATTAAACATAATATATATATATTTACATATTAATCATGAGCATATACGGCCCATGTAGTTCCAGCGCAGAACATGACGTTCCCGTCGCGGGCGCAGCACATGATGAAGCCACAATGAGAAGTTTGGAGGGAAAGATAGCGCAGGCCCGCACAGAGGCGGCTACGGCGATTGCGCACGTTCAGCGATTGCAATCTCCAAAAAACCGTCATAACAGTTTGTGCGGAGGAGCGGGGTACACTGAACGAGGGGGCCTACGAATATTTATTCTTTGCCAACGCGAGCAGCAGATATGGTAGATACACCATGGCAGCGTCCGGGACGATTCTGCGAATGGCGGTCTGCTCGGTCAACTTTCGCGGACACGCTGCTACCGAAATCCGAGTGAATCTCGTTCTGAACGAGGTATTGCAGAAGTCTGGCATCACCAACACGCAGTGCATAGGTCAGGATTTACGATATTCGATGATGACACTGCAATGAAAGTTTCCTCCGGTATTGTTATTAACTTTGTAACAAAAGTTGCTGACCAATCGAGTTCAGCTACTGTAGTGACACTATTAATTGAGCTTGATTTATGATGAATGACGAGAAACTATATCCACACTTACATTCAGGTACGGCCTACTCGGCATCCTTTAGGATGACCAGGATCGTCGAGATACAACATATTCTACAGCACGAGGGAGAGACGCGGACTGCTTTGCATGACGACCAGACTCGTGGGCCGAAAACTAGAAGCCAAGAGTCGAAAGCACGACCGAATAGCGGTTATCGCGAGATCTAAGAAAAACAGTATCGACGTTATCGTGTCGAAAGCGATAGCCGACAACGATATATCTGATAGCGAGTTCAAACTGGTCGTCGAAGAGATGGCCAGTTACCAGGAGTTAAAGGGTACGATCCGGTCCAAGGCCCGACCACAAATTCTCGCGGACGAAGACGTACACAAACTCGTCATGGATGGGAGGGCCGACGAGAGAAAAAATCTCCTCGCCCGTCTCGGGACGTGATATGCTTATTCGTGCGTCTGCAGCGGCAGGAGATCCCTCCAACATACAGTCCAGAAGTTCCGTCGGCCCCGCCATACGAAACATAAAACTTTTTCGTTACACCACCGTGGTTAATTCACCCACCATACATATACTACTAAAGATTGTTGAGGGCATAAACAAAGTAAAAGAATACCCACCTGCGGCTCGAACTCGCGCCGACGAAACCCTTCTGGGCCCACCTCGCTAAGACTTGGCGCTTTAAATCTCTTTTCTTATTGTTTTGTTCGGCTTAGCGAGGCCCCATCTAGCTACTGTCTACCGCGGACCCCTCCTCCTCATTGCCTCCATCCGCAAGCTAGCGTAGAGCAGTATGTGAAGTGAACACTGGTGACAAAGGTCTCACCGGTGAGACCATAGACTGCTGGCGTCCCATGAATGTAATGGTGTTGATTTCTCGTATATAAACCTAACTTTGTTGGGGGCAATTAATAGTTGCACTCTGTTTTTACTTGTTTTCTTATATTAAGTTATGTTTTATATGTAATAATAGGGGGTGTTCAGTTTTAAATTTTTAAAAATAAAATAATGAACCATCCCGGAAGATATCGTGTGAACTGTATAACCTCGATAAGTGGAAATACACTCGGCTATAAATAACACCGTGTACATACCGTCTGTGTAAAATCGATAACCCGTGTATATACCGTCTGTTTACCTCGATAAGGAGAAATACACTCGGCTATAAATACAGACATGTTCATAACCCGTGTAATTGGAACA
Organism: Conchocele bisecta; assembly: GCA_029237695.1. Taxonomy (NCBI): domain Eukaryota; kingdom Metazoa; phylum Mollusca; class Bivalvia; order Lucinida; family Thyasiridae; genus Conchocele; species Conchocele bisecta. The sequence continues at coordinate 98,430,593 of CM055270.1, forward strand.
TTGTCGTCTGCTTGGTGTCTGTGATGCGTTTGTGAGGAAACAACTACACATCAGATCGGTTCTATCTTTCTAACTGACTTTCTGATTTGAATTATTACTAAACGATAATACTTGCGAGCACGTAATTCCTTGCTAACCAGTCGATGAGTAGCGCGAGTACCACCGCATGGTGGACATAGCAGTGACTCGGATCTGGTCCCTACCCCGCAATGCCTACATGGGCGAGATGAAACGGACCCTCTTCTCATCCATGCCCGGTGATGCTTGCAATTCTCGTAAATACCGGTACGATGACATCTCTCGCGACTATTAACTCCTAATGTTAATTCCTAATCAGGAGATAAATATATTTTAGCATTGGCACCAGGACGCTTCCATAGTTACTTATTAGAGATAAAGACAGATTATTATCGTAACATAGAATTCAGTACTTGTGGTACTTTGAGTGGTAAATCTGTAATATCACGCCGTTATACGACTGTAATAGTTCGGTGGAACGTGGGAATATATTGGCTAAAGTCATTTCATATCTTTTTACACATTATGATCCGCTAGGCGATGTTTCACTATGGGCATGGTTGTAGATTAGTATACAGATGTGCGGCTGTTGCAACTTGGCTGGCTGTCAATATGGAACGTATGGCCAATGCGATTGATCAGTGCAAACGTGAAGATGTGAAGAGTGAAATTGTAGTCAAGAGGTTACGACCTCCGACCGTCACTCAGGCAGCCCGGGTTCGATCCCCGATCACGGCACTGGGGTTTCTGAATTACAATTGTACGTTCCGCTCTACCAGCTGGTTCTACAATATAGCGGCTTGATCCGCTGGTATTCAAGGCATGAGGGCCATTTTTGGGACCTTTAAATCGAGCAACAAACAAACACACCAGATGTAAATCTAGAAGCAATAGTCCAGAGCTTTCTTAAAGACCCATATATATCTTCTAGTTGAGAAAATTTGAATGTTGATTTCAGTAATATATTATTTATGTCTTAAACAGTATTCTAGGTGGAATTTTGAAAAATGGCCACCAGATACTAACCAACTAACAATATGATTCCAATATGCATGTATCATGATACAATAATGATTTAATGTCTGTAATGCTTTTCTGATGTAAGTTGTATGTATTTCAACTATGGACAACAAGTTTGATATTGCTAGTTACTGATAATTCAATATGGCCGCCATCCGCCATCCGCCACAATGTGAATCACCGCATGGTCGTACCTCGAAATCTGTTATTATTAGAAGGTTGATTTCAGCTTCATTTCCCACTAATTCACTGATTTCTAATTGATTGGAGGAGATTACAGGGGTTTGAAGTCCCGGTCACCAAAAATCCAAGATGGCCATCAATTGTAACATTGTTTGTCCGATAATACATCTGAATCTATTTCACATACAGTAATATGTATAATTGTTTAGTTCGCATCGTTTTTGTTGCCTATTCAATTGACTGCTGTGTTGTCTATGTCTGAAAAATTTGTCACCAGAAGCCCAATGAAATAGTTGTCCATAATAACCAAATGTAATTCCATAATGGTTATAACTGAAACAGATTAGTGATGCGATAAGAGTTTCGTTTGAAGATACTCATATACATGTAACAATACACGACTAGTTGATATATATAATACTCCTCCCTTCTTACGTTGGATTGTCTGTGTCATTTGCACGTATATCATATGGTGCTGTAGAAAATCTGAAATATCTAACATGCAAAATAAAACTGCATTCGAGAGACCACGAAATTTCAAAGTGATGAAGTGGATTTTACTGATGACATTGCTACTGTTCCTTCTCTCAGCACTGCCTACTAACAATAGCAAAATTCTCATTACTACAGTGTGAACATAGTGCGTTTCTCATGCTGTGATGATGCTGTGTGCTACTGTGCCTCGGCTGTGTGTTAACTTTCTAAAGTTAAAGTACTTCTCACATTCACGAGGCAATCTCCGAGAGGTTCTAGTAGAGGGTTTTATCGAGTGATGTGTTTGACCAGGATAAAATAATTCACTATGTTATATTGTTATATTGTAGTCATACTCATGGTGGTCGATGTAATCATCGTGTTGATGTGTAAATCATGTTGGTCATAGCAAAACCATATGAACGTGTTACAGTGGGGAGTGCAACATAATTGTGAATTGTTTGCATGTAGGAATGACAAGGATATGACAACTATATTGATCCAGATGTCAGGTACTGCCAAAGGATTTGAGCATCACCAGGTAATAAAATAAAATTGTCAGCCACTTTACATGATGCTCCATCATTCCCAGTGGCAACATTATAGATGATTAAGAAGTTTGCGCAGAGTGAATAATGCTTTACACGGCGAATGGAGAAATTAGCACAAAATGTAAATATTAATGCACTGGCATATGGGATAAAAGAGAAGCAAATGAAATTCCTGACGCTTGTGCTTCATGTCATCATCTGCATGTGAGATGGACAGATCCATAGAGAAGATATCGGTTATATTGAATTATACAGATACCACATTAAGTCATACTTCATCGATGTGTGGAGAGAACATGGTTTGAATCTGTTATGGGTAAATTTGCTTCCGGTAGGCAGTAGGCACTAAATACACCTTCTACTGTAAATCTTTGCCGATAGACTTGTGCAGTGGAAATGCGAACCTGGGAAATAACTGGTTACTTGCTACAACGCTAAATGTGTTTGGAATGAAGTTGAGAAAATCGTGTTCATGTGTCAAATGCAAAACTTCTTAAAAGTCTGATCAGACCAATCTTTAAAAGTATGTCAAGGATGCTCCATCAACATCAAACGCACATGTCACCCACCTCAAGTGTCACTTAAACTCATATTCACTCAGTTTTACTATATGCTATTATATGACATTGTTCTTATTTAACTATCCATTAGAGTCAATTTGGGACGATGGCACGATGCTACTGCGGACATGACTGAAATAGCATTCAGTGCTACACAAATACTACACCATATATAACTGCTTTGCCACAAGTCACTGGAATCAAACTTCTAAGAATAATAAATATACACAGGTAATGACAGCATATACTGTTGCATCCCAGCAAGGGTGACACTAGATATGTATGATATGAGGAAATGATGTCGACCGAGGCAACAGCCGAGGTGGCATTATTTTCCGTGGGTTAACAATATCCACTGGCCCCCATGCTTTGATGTAACATTTACATTTTTACCGAACACACCGACAGACATGAATACACACTGTACTGGAGAAATCGTACTTCTGGACTAAGCCGTGTGTGTTGATATTTTCTGCAGACTGGATGCATCAAACGCTTACTGATCTTCATTATTTAATAAGCGTTTGTGATTGAAACTTACGCGCATTCGTGTCGTGAGACATTCACCAGAAACAACTGCACAACGGCTGCGCGCATGAGATATTATGTTATGGACCGGCAACTGTATATTTTGGACGCTGTGCATTAGGTAGACACAGTAAACTAGCTGATGCGATGTATATTAATAATGAATATCATCCTGCTTCTATGATAACAAATGTATCGGTATATGCTTTAAATATGTCCAGTCGCATGACATTAGCCATGTGTTTTGATAACACTAATTGCTTATTTGATGTTCTCTACCGTATTGTAGAATGTGTCTCATAATATATGATACGGTTTCATATCACCATATTGCAACACACATGTTGATTTGGTTGTTTTTGTTTATCTGATACATAATCATTACAAATTATATAAAAAAATACTATGCCTGAACATAGTAAATGTTCAAATGTTCATCGTTATAGAATGTGATTTTGTGAGATGATGACATCGCTTCATTTCTTAAAAATCCTATCACATATATATTTGCTTGTATTTTTTATATGGATAGTAATTATCAGTTCGTATTATTCTACAAACATACATCAAATGCTGTATTTATGAACTTAATATGGCCATCAATAGAGATTCCAAGAAGACATACATTTTAAATGTCACCTATTTGATAATGATATCCACTTCAGACTGTTGACAAGCAAGCCAATAGTTCTCAATAGGAGGATCAGACATGTTTACAATCATTGGCTTAGATGCACTGTAACAGGTTCCTTTCATCCAATCTCCAAAGTCAAATAAGGTTTTGCGTTACAACCATATAATTGTTTTACTAGTTGACTCTGGCGGCCATCTTGCATTTCTAAGTAGCTGGATCTCAAACAAAATTGAAGTCCCTTCCAATCAGTTAGGAAACAGGGAATTAGTGGAAAATGATACGTGATTTAACCTTCTGACCAATATGTGTTTCTAATTAACCCTTAGACCGCTATCTTAATTTTTTTGTCGTCTGTTGTTAATTTTCTATTTTCCATTTTTATCATCAAAACATGCTTTGACAACACTTTAGAATAATTTACAACATCTTTTGACTGCACTTGTGCTGTCAAAACATGTTTTTATTGAGAAATAAGGCAAGATATAAAAGTAACCGCAGCCGATATTTGTTGTGAGTAGCGGTCTAAGGGTTAAGATCATGTTGAGCTTCACAGCTACAAATGTAGACCCGCGCTGTGTCCCTGCATTAGGGGTGTGTCCCGGCATTAGGGATTAAGGGTGTGTCTCGGCATTAGGGGTGTGTCTCGGCATTAGGGGTGTGTCCCGGCTTTAGGCGTGTGTCCCGGTATTAGGGATGTGTCCCGGCATTAGGGGTTGTGTCTCGGTATTAGGGCTGTGTCCCGGCATTAGGGGTGTGTCCCGTATGACTGTGTCCCGACATTAGGGGTATTGTGTCCCGGAATTAGGGGTTGTGTCCCGGCATTAGGGCTGTTTCCGGTATTAGGGTTGTGTCCCAGGCATCATAGCTGTGTCCCGGCATTATGGTTGTCTCCCGGCATTAGGGGTATGTCTCGGCATTAGAGCTGGCCCCGCATTAGCGCTGTGTCCCGGCATTAGGGGTGTGTCCCGACATTAGAGCTGGTGTCCGGGCATTATGGTTGTGTCCCGGCAGTACAATGTTACAATGTTACAATGTACTGGTGCATATTCAATACAGGGGCGTCGAAACTGTTCCGATGCCTGTATTGAATATAATATAAAACGGAATGTAAATATTTTTTATGCATTTTTTTCTCATTTCTCATCAAAAGTGTATGTTTTTACCACTCAGTTGGCGAGAAGGTTCAGCTGAGTGGCAACAATTACATACACTTTGGGGTGAGGGGAGCGAGGACATCCATTAGATTAGCCGGACCAATCTTATAATGCTTCCGACACCCCGGCAATATCCCCCAATCTCGAATGTTTGGCTGTCTAATTCCCGCCTCTGATGATGTTTGCAGTCTAATTTCCAGTGTACGCCCTCGGCCTACCATCACACAGGGCGAAGAAGACATAAGTATAAACCATATAGTGCCAAGAAGTCTCCCTAACAGCACGGTTAATGCAAAAAGAAACATCCGTTGTAAATATATAGAATATGCCTTTTATATTGTTTTTCCACTTAGGATAAATTTAGCTTACAGGAAATCCTGGAAATCAGCGATATCGGGGACCGTGTCAAATAGAAAAATATTTGTTTATTATAATCTAAAATTTAGCCAGTATATTCAACATAATTGCCTTTTTTTAATTCTAATAATTTAATATATAACATGTGTACAGACATGTGCACGCGAGGCAGCCGCTGATACTACAATGTAAATGTAAGTTCAGCACGTGGTAATTATTTGAGACGACCCCTTAAACTTACAGAGGCGTATACCGCCAGTAACCGAGTACAATAGTTCGGCGGAATAACATCACGGTTGTAAAGACTTCGGTTCGACAGATCACCCAATATCGCAATTCGGGTATTTCCAAAATGCGTCATGTACAGACCCGATTATATTTCTAGTTTTGTGATATAAGATAACCTAAATCTATAGAACGTTGTCGGTATTGTACGTCCAAGATAGTCGGTCATACCACAGTATTGGACTAATTCCCGGTCAGCCACGGGTAGACCGCATGCGAATAGTATTATACCGCGTAGCAGTGATAGTAAATTGGTTACATATTTTCCTAAGTGTGGCTGTGGCTTGGCTGCGGCTGGAGTATAGGATTTGTGACCGGTGTAGCTCCTGATCAAATAAATAGCACATTCCTGTAGCCTGATAAGGATCTATATTGCTTGTGGGACGAATATTGTCCCTGTTAATATAATTGAAGCTGGTCGCAAAATCCATAAGGCTTGATAAGCCCAATTTCACCAGTGACTGTCACTGTCACATTTATATTTAGAAACTTGCAGAAAGTCAAAGCAATACAAATTTCCATGAAAACCAAACACCGTCGTTTTTCGCCTTGGGGTACGCGCAATGTCAGGGTATTATATATATTTAGACCCCGGCCCACTGGGGAAGCCGCAAGTGTCTGTGACAGATCCTGTATGCGCGTGGTGCGCATATAATCCGCACTGATACCCATAAGTGAGCGGCCGCTGTGTCACAGTCATTCGGCTTTATGATAGGAGGGTATAATAATATTCTATTTTATCCCGTCAACACAGTGCGTATGTGCCGTGAAACACGGTGCCGTGAAACATTTTTGATATCCAGTCAATACAATGTTTGCATTTTAAAGCCATTTGTAGGTGTTGCCGGGATAAATAGAATAGTAGGTTAGTGCCGTGAATGGAAAAAAATATCTGGCGCGGCACGGAAACGGGATGTGCTCGGCAGAGCCTCGCCCATCCCGTTTCCTGAGCCTTGCCAGATATTTTTTCCCATTCACGGCACTAACCTACTATTCTCTATTTACACAACTCAAGTATGTAATAGAAGCACAATCTTACAACTAGAGTATATACTTAAAAACTTTAGTTGTAACAGCATATGTGTGTTTGTTTCTAGTGTGTACATGTAGCATTGTTCTAAAATAGTATATTAAGTATTAGTATATCCTGTCACCAAGCCGACCGCCTGTGGTTGTGTTGATGACGTCACCGCTTATCACTACCGGGTAGCGCTACAACAGGTCACAGTGAACTTCCTGGGACATGTGATGGCTTGTCACGCGCCAACTAGATCAGACGACACAGATTTTGGACTTCCATGGGTTAGGTTACAAGTCGAAAGAACAGCAAGTAGATCTACAGTAGATCAAGATTATAGTCGGACGACCCCCCCCCCCACCCGCCCAGCCTAGAGGTCCACTCTTTAGACCCCCCTAGATACCTCAGGCCCCTTGGGCCTTCGAAACGACCCCCCTTCAAACAGGTCTGGCTACGAGCCTGTCTATGTCTAGCAGTCTATGTCTATGTTCAACCTTACACAGCCAAGGATGTGTGTAATATGTCTCTGACCCTACAGACCAAAAATCCAGCATTGCAAACACTGTTTTTTTCATATCCAGATGAGCGGCAATCTCGTAGCTTAAATCGTTAGGTTAACCCGTGACCGTGACCGCCCCCAACCGCGACCCTTATATCCTCATAATATATTGGACCTGCAATGTATTTATATTTCATTATTGAGCGGACCAGGGACCTACATAGTGTGCATTTATAAGAATTTGAACGGGCGTAAAACATAATTCAATGGAATACTGTTTGTCTTATCGCAATGATCAGGTGCGCATCCAGGCGGGGGCGTGTCCGGCGCACGCTCCTGTAGAATTGGTCGAGTTTAGATTTTAAACCATTTTTTACGTGGAAAGATCTGATTGTGTCCATATTTCTCACCCAACGTGTATGTTGTTACACTCAGTTGAACCGTCTCGTCGGTTCAAATGAGTGGTAACAACATATAATTTTGATGTGAAATAAGAACAAATGCAGAAAATAATTATCTGAATTGTTTGAAAGTTGACGATCATATGTGTCTCATTTGCCGTTGAGAATCCTAGACCTAAGTCCTGGATCCGCCCCTGATTATAATGCTAACCCCTCAGCAGCAGCCGCACAGGAGGGGGGGGGGTGGTCCGGACCCCCCCCCCCCGCCCTGCTCCCGGCAAAAAAATAAAACAGGCGAAAATCTACAATACTCGAATAGTTGGATGACTTTTTTCGTGGCCTATGTGTCAGGAAATCGCATCTGCGGCGATCTGGCATCTAAAAATTTCATGGGGGAGGACCCCCAGACCCCCTACTTTACGATTTCACGCTCGCGGAGGTCGGCTGTGCCGACTTGTAATTATAGAACCCCCCCCCCCCATGCAATTATTTATGTATCCGCGCGCCTGCGCACGCACATTGGGCATGATATGTGACATGTCCACTCAAAATCTCACTCGAGGTTGTAATAACTGTATTGTAGTGTAGCACTAAATCATGTAGATATCTGATAGCAGGGATTTAGGGTACTATGTATCGTGTCTCTGTTGATAGCAGCGACGATAGAATGATATATACCATACAGTTATACGTCGGGTGTGCCCTCAATTTCGCCAACTTGATTGTCAAAAATACTGTATTTATGGAAAATATATATTGTAGACAGCATAAGTAGGGAGGCAAGCACCCATAAAATGAATTCTGTTCAACCCGAGAGAGCAAAAGCAACGACTACTTTAAATCAATGCATTATATCTTCCTGAACACGAATCCGGTGTCGGTCAATCAAATCAGGTGGGACAATGTCATTTTTGGGGTCATTAAGTGCACATGGGTCAATTGAGTGCAAAACGCACTCTATTTTGATAATACAATATGAGTAGTATATAAGAGTCAAAATGATACCACCACCCTCTGGAAGCCACCGACTACGCGCGGTGGCCACCACCGCATGGTGGTGTCATTGTTGACTCTTATATACTACTTGGATTTTCCCCCCACTGTTCGGCGGGTATGTATGAGAAGAATGGAACATATTTTTCATCAACCGCGAGACCATATATTTCTGTCATAAATATCGGCAACTTACACCCTATTAGAGCTAAGAATCTATTGGTTATACTCAGTATATATATAATAACATAATGGTTCTAGTTAAGTGTGCGTGGTTGAAGACAGGTAGTCACGAGAGGTGTCATCGCACCGGTATTTACGAATATTGCAAACATCACAGTGCATGAATGCGAAGAGGTTCCGTTTCGCCTCGCCCATGTCGGCATTGTGGGGTAGGGACCAAAGCCGAGTCACTGCTATGTCCACCATGCGGTGGCACTCAGGCTACTCATCGAATGGTTAACAAGGGATTACGTGCTCGCAAGTATTATCGTTTATTAATAATTCAAATCGGAAAGTCGGTTAGAAAGATATAATCGATCTGATGTGTAGTTTTTGATAAGTCACGGTGTTTCTACAGCATTAAAACACTGTAAAATGACAACACTATGCAAAATCGAATACATGAAATATCAGCGTAATTTATTACGCTCCGATAAAAACGTTGCATTTACAATATTAAACCGGCAATTATGTCGCTGGTACAAGGATCAAATTCGCGAAATGAAGCGACTAAATAGGATCGGAGAACAACTACCGAAACATTATCAAACTAATTTTATAAAATTGGAAATTGAACAGAAAAACACTATCAATTATACCACTATTATTAGATAAAATGGATAATAAAATACAATGGGAATTGAAAGTTTATAATGGCTGAAGTTTACGAAGAATACGGGGGCTATAATCCTATGTATAAATTCTATAAATTGAAAACACTAGGCGATATCGAATACATGAAATATCTGCGTAATTTATTACGCTCCGATAAAAACGTTGCATTTACAATATTATACCGGAGGCAAATACAAACATTAAGACGGATAATGCGTATCGGATATGAAACTAAGGTGTATTATATAAAATTGTTAAAACCCAACGATTCGTTTACAAATATACATTTCTACGATATCGCTTTTAAAGATATTGAAAAATTCTTATTGAACAGAAAAAAACACTACTAATTAATTTATGTTGTAATCACAACACCACGCAGACGACAATGTTACAATTACACGGGTTATGAACATGTGTGTATTTATAGCCGAGGTAAACAGACGGTACACACACGGTTATTTATAGCCGAGTGCATTTGTCCTTATCGATGGTATGTAAACGGGGGTATCGATTTACACAGGTGGTGTGTACACAGTTTATAAACACTTAGTGAGGGTTATATAATTAGTTAGTTATTTAATTAATTAGTATAATAATTTATTAATTAATAATAAATAATATAATTTTTTTTTTATTTCCACCAACAAAGTTAGGTTTATATATGAGAAATAAACACATATATACATTGTTGGGACGCCAGCAGTAGTCTCAGCACTGAGACAGGTTTCGCCACATGTACTTCACTCTGGCCGCTCTACACATTATAGCGGACGGAGGTAACGAGGAGGAGGGGTCCGCGGTATCGGTCCAATGATGGGGTGGAGGAGATGTTAGCGCAACACACCTCGCTAAGCCTAAAAAAGAGAAGAGAAGAGATTTAAAGCGAAGGCTTAGTGGGGTGGGCCCAGAAGGGTTTTTTTTAAATTGTTTATTATTATTAATAAATTGTTTACTGTACCAATATTATTAATTTTATAATTGATTTTAAGAAAATTATAAAATATAATTATTTAATAAAATATCACAATTTCGGTATGGTGGTGCTGTAACATTTCCTCCGATTTTATTTCCAAGTTTTACCCTAAATGTATCCCAATAAGTACTCTCAATCTTGGGTATGGTGGCGCGCGCTTTGATTCTAATATCATTTTTTAATTCTTCATATCTCCCCATTTCTTCCACCACGGATTCAAACTCTAAATTTGATATTTCATTATCGGTCAACGCTTTGGACACTATAACGTCGATGCTATTTTTCTTAGGCCTGGCGAGAACGGATATTCTATCATGTTTTCTACATTTTTTATCGAGTTTTCCACCCGCCGCCCTAATTACCATACAAATTATTCCAGATAAAACGGTAATTCCACTAAAAACCCCTGCAAGTGGAACCGTCACAATTGTAGATAGCGTTGCAACAGTCCCCGCACCACTCATTACAGATAAACTTGCCAGAACCGTACTAGATGCTTCAGCTATGTTCGCCGCACGCTTATATTTTTTCTTTTTCTATTTGTACATTCCCTAACTAAAATATCCTGCATAGCGACGATATTATCCAACCTAAAATCTAAATTTCTTTCGTGAATTGGATACAGTGTTGGTGGATTGGTATTGACAATTGGAAGCGTTGATTCGTTCATGATTAATTTTACAAATCAATTTCAATTAACAATGTAACAATAGTGGAAGAACTCACTGGGTCAGTGATTTTCGTAACAAAGTTAATAACACTACCTTCTGAAAGTCTAATTGGATCGTCACCGGCGAACAAAACCACCGATGAAATATCTCCAGCGAGTTTATTGACTCCAACCCCCCGTTCTTCCCCATCGACTACAAGATTTATCACGACCGCGCCCACAGGTTTACCATTAGCATTAACTGAGCAGACAGCCTTTCGGAGAAGTGTACCTGTAGCTGGCATGGCGTATCCCCCATATGTATTGCTCGCTTTGGCACCGAACGAATATTCACAGAGCCCTTCATTCAAGGGGCCCCGCTTCTCAGCAAAAACTGTGATGACACGTTTTTGCGTTTTTAATGTTTTCAACAATCCGGCAAGCCCCCCGATAGAGGTATGGGCCTCAGCACGAATCTTTTCAGAGGTCTCCTCAAGTGCTTTGTTCGCGGCTCTACGAACACGTTTCAGTTTATCGGAAACTTCGGCTATTTTTCCACCTAGTTCAGTAAGTGCTCCAGTGTCCTCTGAGCGGAACACCCCATATGCCTCCGTAAGGGCTACCTGGCGGTCTTCTTGGGCTTTCTCAATACCCGTTCGGACTCCCTCAATCCCCAACCGGGCCTCTTTTAGAAATTCGGTTATTTTTCCACCTAGTTCAGTAAGTGCTGCAGAGTCCTCTGAGCGCAACACCCCATACGCCTCCGTAAGGGCCGCCTGGTGGTCTTCTCGGGATTTCTCAATACCCGTTCGGACTCCCTCAACCCCCAACCGGGCATCTTCCCGAAATTTTGTTATATTTTCGCCTAGTTCAGTAAGTGCTGCTTCTCTGTTGAGAGAGTCCTCTGAGCGCAACACCCCATACGCCTCCGTAAGGGCCGCCTGGTGGTCTTCTCGGGCTTTCTCAATACCCGTTCGGTAAGTGATGCATGATCCTCTGAGCGCAACACCCTATAAGCCTCCGTAAGGGCAACCTGGTCTTTCTCAATACCCGTTCGGACTCCCTCAATTCCCACCCGGGCCTCTTCCCGAAATTCAGTTATTTTCCCACCTAGATCGTTTAGTTCTGTATGTTTTTCTTCACGACTTTGTGTAGTCACAGCCAGGGCATATACTCTAAGTTGTGATAGTAGACTCTCGTGAATCTCGTCCGTGGCCGCCGATATAGTTCTATTGATCAAGGCCTTTGTTGTTTCGGTAGTTAAAAAGTCGCTCTCTGTCGGGATGAATCCCCTTTTGCCGGTTCCAAATTCTTTACCTCTGTCACCCAATCCCGATTGAAATTGGAAGAACTACCTGGTCCGTATATACTCATAATGTTGATAATATATATATATATATAAATTACGAACATGCGTTTAATTCTAATTAATTTTAAGAAAATTAATTAATTTGAAATTTCTAGGACGACCGAAATCGGGTAATCGTTCTTCAACTCTCGCCCTTTATCATCAAGAATAGAGACCGTAAATTCGTGATTGTGTCCCGATTCCAAAACTTTCATCTCGGGGTGTGGGAAGTCTAATGTCAGGGTCTCCCCAAAGAAACAATCGCTGGCTATCACAGTTTTTAGTAATGTACTGAGAGTGCCGTCTACCGTGTTGTACGATGTGTTCACCCGATCCAAGTGCACCCTGAGAGTTTTCGTGACGGCGAAGTTTACTGGGGTCGTGCCGACGTACTCACCCGTCTCAAACATCCCATCATCGTTGGCAGGTAGTGTTATTTTAAATCCTAACAGTGAGCCCAACCCCGGTGAGATCCTTAAGCGCCCCTTAGCGGTCACTGTCGCAAGCCCCGTGGCTTTCGAGATTGCGAGAGTGGCTACACCAGCAAGCTTCGACGCGACAAAAGCTTGGAGATCTCCGAAACTCCAAAGACCATGAGGTACTATGGCACTTGGACTCTCTATGAGACTAGCTAGGTCTATTCTATCTAGGCGTTCGAAGTCGACGTCATCGACAACTGATGAGAAAAACTCGAGCGTTTCAAGGTTTTTCCACCCGACCGTGAAGGTGATTGATCTGAGCCCTACCCGGCGTTTTCCGCAGCAGTTGTCGATTGACTTTTGAAGTTCACAACTCTCTTTTTGAACATTAGTGATAGTAGCAAACATAATAATATCTTTCAATGGATACCAAAGCATTTAGCTTTAATTCTAATGCAAAGTACTAAGTTGGTGGTAAATACACGCAAAAAGACGTTGTTAACCGCCTTGTACACCCAACTGTAACAGTTAGACCGGACAGTGGCTTTACCACCAATTTCCATAACATGTTTGAGAAATATGTAGTTCCAAAGACTACTAGTCAAGATGTAATACTAAGATGTGATTTTTCCCATATGAACTTCTGGCAGAACCAGCTAAATTTCGCTGTATGGTGTGCAACGGCTGGATGTGGAGTTTCACATCAAGACCATCTGACATCCAAGAATGTCATGCTCCGAAGTGTCTACAACTTTCATGTGTATTACACCATTAGGAGGATTCTCAAAGAACTAGGTATTCCACTACCTCAAGACGACGGCTGGGATCCCATTTCCAGGACATACGACCGTAAGGCGTTCGAAATATTGTGTAACGAATTTGGGGTACCAAAAGACGCGGACTGGAGACAGAAAGTATACACCCCAACCAACAGCTTAGGGTTAGTTCACCTTAAAGGCTTAGTTAGTGGTGAGCATCTTGATAAAGTGCCCGCATATTTCTCAGGGTTGTGGAGAGCTCGCAGAGCTACCCCACCACCAGTTAGAAAAATGGCAACATGGAATAAATATAAGTATAAGTTGAATACGATGACGTTCGGTGATGAAGTGCTTGGTGGGCTTGCGTGTAAAGACGGTTATTGTCATTGGCTACCTACTAAAGTAGCCCACGTGGAATACCTAGACCTGGGTGATACTCCACAGATGCGAAATGCGTGGACCACAATTATGTTGGATAAAAGCACTGGATTTACGCAGGGCGGGGTTATTCGCCTCAACGACTCCATTCGCATATACGTATGGGCAATCCTCGCCTCACAGAAGCAAACGCGCAGCGCTATACTGACGCACAAAAACAGTTCTTGGCACTTGTCGAGGACGCCATCTCAGCTAAGGTGGACCTCCAGAAGGCGATCCAGAATTATCAAGACGTTTTGCAGACGGCCCGCACCGCGGTAGACTACGCATTTGGAATAGGTCTTTATATGGCGCCGAGTAATATGATACTACGAGACGACCCGGTTGACGGTTACAATAATCAGATCGTAGTCGCCACTGCCAATTGAAAAAATCGGCCGCAACGGGAACGTGAACACAGGTATCATCAAGCTCCCACCCAAGATTCCCGGGCTCGGAGTTGTAAGTGGAACCTATTACGTAAAACCCCCAAAACACAAAATGGATACACACACCCCAGTACCCCAATTCGCAAATTGGATGCACCATCGAGTTCCCCCAATGCAATCCCGTTTGGAACAGGAGCGGAAACACCAATCGAGATTGGAAGCACAACACACGAGGAGGAGAAATTAGGGCTCGTCGTTGCCCTCGTGGCGATGGGACTATTTGTGCTTTGGTTTTAGGAACCCTCGAGAGAGTAAAAGTAGGAGACCGGCGGCGATTGCCACGATTAAAGCCCAAGTATATTTGGCGAACCATCCGGCCGTTTTTGCTAATATAGATAGCAAGTAAGAAACGATACTTCCGATCAGTCCAGGTAGTGCGGCAGCCGCCTTTTCGGCTAATTTAGCCAGGAGACTGGCGAGGGCTTTTTGTTAAATTTTTACCCACTCCTTGGCTCCACCGGATGGCGCGGGTGCTGGTGCGGGTGCTGGCGCGGGTGGTGGCGCCGCGCCACCAGTGAAAGCTAGAACTATGGTCGATATAGTCATGCCGATAGCAACGAGGATGCTTGCTATCATGACACCCTGCTCTCTGAACAGAGTGCGAAGACGCTCACCGAGTGTCGTCTCCTCGTGCAGGACCCTCGAGATTGTTTCGCAGATCCGACTTATTTGTGTGCGGAGAGCCTCACGGCAAGCCGATGCAGCCTGCAAGCGAGCTTCTCTTTCGTCCCGCAACGACCGCAGGCGTTCGGTGATCCGCTCGGTAGATTCTATATCGTCACGGACTTCCTCCAGTTTTCTTTCTTCTAGTGCGATATGTTCATCCAGCGCCGAGAGTTTGGAGAGGTTAAGGACCAGTTAGCCCCGGACCGTTTGTAGAGCCTTATCGAGTCCACGGAGTTCGCGAAGATGAAACGGTGGGTCATCGTTAGACACTTGATCGAGGTTGAGTATTTCGTTTTCGCTGAACGTGGTCTCCATCGTGTTAATAGCGTCGGTGGCTACTTGAGGGACCTCGCTGAGCTCGACCGTTCCTATCGCTGAAGCCGTCTTCGCCATCGTTTCGTCAGTAGACTGTAGGGCCTCTACAGCGGGGGTCGGCATAATTGGTTTACCCTTCTTCCAATCCGTGAAGTCTAGTTCGTTCCTTATGCTTTGGGCACCGCCCAGGTTTCCGGCAATGGTGCTCAGTGCTAGGGGTTTACCGGTCCTCTTGTTGACTATTGGGAGATTTGATGCTGCTTTTAGTCGCAATCTACCGTTCAGATCAAATTTGAACTTGGAGTAGTCGCGACCGACAGATGGGACCAGACCTTTTTCTGTCAAACTGTTGTAGCAGTCGCTTACAGCTCCCTCGAGTAATTCCCGACTTTGACTAGTGGTAGCGCTACCTATTTCCCCCAATTGTGATTGGATTGAAACTGGAGTCTCTATAAAGGGCGTTTCGTTATAGTAATCATCATCGATGCCATCATCATCCTCATCGACGTAATCGTCTCTGCCGATTTCATCCATGTCAATATCGTAATCAACCATATTTATAATTATGTATTAAAGACAAAACCATACATGTTTAATAGAGTAACTTAGTTTCAGTAAATTATGTCTTCACGTCAATACGGTCGCAAACTCAATCCATACCGCAGACTGCGTGAGCCCCTCGTTGCGAAAGGTGTGAGACAGTGCGTCGTCATTACAAACAACCCATCGACGATCGACCAGAACCAGCAGCTCTTAGTCCGCTTCCCCAACCTCGGAGCTAGCGACGTCATTTTACCGGGGACTGTTCGCCTCGCTTTCACTATTTCGCTGACGTCGACAGACGTGGACCGAACCGTCGTTCAGAACGTGAGTCGCGCCATCGTCAAGACGACCATGATAAAGATTTCTGGTAATGAGGTGATGTCGATCGATGAGAGCGACGTCTACCATTGTTATCAGGACCTGCGGAAGACGACACAAGAGCGCGAACACGCGGTCTATCAGGGTATTGACACCAGCAAAAATAAGAACGTAACCAGACTTAGAATCGGGGCTGGTAACAAGGCAGATAACAACTCGAGCGACAACGCGGTCGCGGCCGCTTACGGCAACCGCTTCTACATCCCGCTCGACTTTGAGTTGCTGGAGAGTCACATGCCCTACTATCAGAGTGCTTTGGCTGACCGCCTCGAATACGAACTAACGTTCAACGACTACGGCCGAGTTCTCATAGCCACCGACATGGCATCGACGTATACGATCGACAATGTTTCGTTGGAGTACGACATGGTCACGATGCTCGAACTCGCGCGATTAATCAGATCCCAGTATGCCGGGTGCGTTGCCATACTTTACGACCGAGTTATTCGCCACCGCAAGATGACGAAAGAAAAAAGCGACACATTGTGGAATATTAACGTCAACGTACCCGCCCGCTCGATGAAAGGTATACTGATGTATAACCCCAAAATCACAAAGGTAGAGGTGACGATCGAGGGAGTCCCGAATCAACTCTACAGCGCGGTCTTCGCGCACACCAGCAGTGGGACGAAGTCAGAAAGCAGTTTGCTTCCGGCTCTAAGCGCTCTCCGGAGGTTGCCGCGGTTGCCAAAGACCTGCAGCTCTCGGCCGTCTCCCTCGCGGAGTTCCTGACTACCAAATACGCGTTATGGTTAGACATGCGAGCCAGCGACGACGACCAAATACACGGTAGCGGACGCCAAGTTGAGAACGCTAATGAAGGTGTGACGATCCAGATAACCAAAGAGGCGGATGGAGATGGGCCATTGAACGTGTACTTATATATAATTACAGAC